>OZ020193.1:97688348-97903348 GCA_963971165.1 Philopedon plagiatum
GCGAACTTCGAAACTTGTAAAACGTGATCCCATTGGCTGTGACGTCAAAAGTGTTATAAGTACATGGCGAATTCCAGTATTGTAGGGTCATCGAAAAATCGAGTAAATAATCTGCAATTTTTTGTTTTTATGGCAATCTTCGAAAATTCAAAAATTTTAAAATTTTGCATGCCGTCGATGCAAATAAACCTATTTATTTATAACTTACACTAACAAATATGCGATTTAAATTTGGTATAGCAATTTTAATTACACAGAAAGAGAGCTTGTACAAAAATGTGACATTTTGCATTGGACCCTCCAAATATACACTTACCTTAGACACTGGGAATTCTACGCTTTGCTGATAATCGTCGAATTTTGCCAAAATGGCCGGTGGGTCAAAATCCGAGTCAACATACTCCAATTTTTGGGGCTCAATCATCATTTTTCGATTTCCACCGCCGAATTTGCCTAACACCTTGAAGGCCACTTGGGCTACCTGAAAACAAGGAATTTAAATTAAAATGTAGGTACTGGATTAACCAAAATTAGAAAAAAAAAACTTAAATAACTAAAGATATTTACCTAACAGAAGCTGACATCCAGTTAAATATATTATAATTCTTTCTTACCTGATCATTATTTCTAAGTATCCTCCATAGAGCTTGCATGAGCTCCGCTCTGACTGGCTGTATGTGTTCGTAGAGAAAGTCATGTTGCAAATTATCCACGCACAGCTCTAGAGTCCTCAGCCCCTGACTAATCAGGAGATGTTCACCATTTAAAGCAGATACCTAAATTGCAAGAAGTAAATGAAATCAAATAAACTACTACAAACTCCAAACGTGTTAACACAATTTCAAGAAGTGATAAAAATATTTAAATGAGGTTAGATACCTAAGATGAAATTTTAGATACGCACTATTTTTATAGTTTGTGGTCAGTAAAAAGGTTATTGTGACATTGACAGCAAAACAAGCTTGTTGTCAGCGAATAAAGATTAGAAATCCGGAAGTTTATTTAGTATTCCGGCCGTCCGGTACAATATTTTTAAATTTAAAATGAAAATGTTAAGACTGGTTTGTGATAGCAACTAAGGAAACTGCCGAAAAGTAATGCGTCACTCGTCTAAGATGACGATGTTTGCCGCGAAAATTTGAACGTTACATCGATATTTAGGACATTTCTAGCGCTGAAAATAAATTTAAAAAAAAATTGTGTGCATATCTTCCCTTTCCAATAAGCAGAGAAAAAAATCGTGAAACAGACCCATACAGTATTTTAAAAAATATCCATTTCTTACTAAGGGGTCCATCAACATAGGCAAATACGGTAGAAGCGAACTTAATCGGACCGGCACAGTTAAGCAAAGTTCGACGAACAAATCCTTGATGCGTTGCTTATGCAACCCGCTTTGTAGTCTATTCAGGCCCTCTAGAAGGTTCGGGAGCAGAGGCAAAAATTCCTACAAAATAGAAATTAAAACAAGTAAAAAAGACCTGTTAAAATATTATATATATATATATATATATATATATATATATATATATATATATATATATATATATATATATATATATATATATATATATATATATATATATATATATATATATATAACTGAAAAAAAAACAAAAAAAAACTTTATTGCAATAAATTGTTAATAAAAAAGTAGCAACAAGATATTTTAATAAAGAGTTTTATACGTTTATCTGGACACCATTCCAATTGGTTTCATCCATTGCATAATTTTTTTGCTTATTTCGACCCTCCATATCAAACGTTCCTCCTCTAATTCTATACGCCAAAACACACGTTTATTGTAGTTCACAATTTTAACTACAATTATTTACTACTAGTTAATGAAAGTAAGTCTTACCTGATAGAGTAAGTCATGGCTACCGCCTCCAATAGAACGAAACAGAGCACGCAGAAGTAAGAAATAATTATATGGCTCTACGGCCGTCATGGCTAGTTCCATAGACCTAGAAAAACATGATTCGCAACACTCCGTCCTTAAGAAAAAAATTGCATAGCAAATTTATATGTTCCCCAATGAACAATTTTAGGATCTTTATTTTTTAGTATTTACATTAATGATTTATTTTGTATAAATTGTGATGGGAAAATTCATAGTTTTGAAGACGATACCGTTATTTTTTATAGTGATACAAATTGAAACAACATACATAACAAATTCACAAAAGATTTTAAAATAGTTAAAAATTGGTTTTATACTTATTAACAATTAATTTTGACAAAACAAATTATCTTACTTTTAGTCTAAATCAAAATAATAACACCTCAAACGTGGATAGTATTAAAATAGACGATGATAAGATTTTAAAAGCTAACAGTGTTAAATAGTTGGGAATAATTTTTGACAGTAAATTAAATTGGGATTTACATGTAGATTACTTAATTAAAAAATTAAGTTTGCTACCCATATTCAAAAATGTTAAAACCTTTTTGGATATAAAACACTCAGAAACATTTTATTATGCATTAGTTAAAACTCATTTGAATTACGGGATTTTAGGTTGGGGAGGAATAAGTAGAATTTTAGTGAAAAAAATAGAAGTATTACAAAAGAGGTTTCTAAAAATTATATTTAATAAAGGCTATTTTTATCCATCAAAGGAATTATCTTCAGAAACAAGAAAAATGGACGTTAGGCAAATATATATTTATAATATTTTAATATTCGTTTTTAGAAATAAAAATCTAATACAATTTAAAAAACATAACCATGACGCGCGTCATAAAAATAAAATTTCCATTAAACCAAAAATACATAAGTTTTATAGCACACAAGAATTATAAATATTTATGATTTTATTTAAACGATTATTTACCAGTAAATATTAAAAGAATTGTATCATTAAAAAAATAGAAAATTGAAATAAAAGCTTGGATATTAACAACAAACGATTTACAGAAATTTTTGGAATTACTTTGATATTATTTTGTGTAATATAAAAATTATTTATTTATTTTTCTTTAAGGATCTCTTTTGACCTCAAAAATAAATTTGTATGTATGTATTCGAATATATTATTTTTTTAAATTGAATAATTTATATAATTAAATAATGTAATGTTAAATATAGGATTTGCCCCCAACAAGTACGTCTTAGGGGGGTTTATCAAGTTTATTTATTACAAATATATCATCATATTTAAATTCTAATTGATTTAAATAAACTTTATTATTATTATTATATTTAATGCAAATTAAGATAAAGCTGTGCAAACTTTACGGAAAACGCATCATAAAAAATATATCATCCTTGATATAAATCCTCCACTTACCGATTAACAATCTGATGTAAATGCGGCATCAACATGTTCTCGTTTTCCTGAGGAAACAGGGACACGCTACCGAATACCAATTTGAGCAATTTCAAGTAGAGGTTGCTCCTATCCAAGTTAGAACCCATCTCTTCCATCCTCGCTAGAAGGTATTCGACCAGAACAGTTGCGAAAATGGGGCTGGTCGCTGGGTTGGCTAGAAGGATATTGGTTATGGGCTGTAGCGTAGGATTCTGTAAAAAAAATAATTTAGATCACGGGACAACGGGCCGGCTAGGTCTCCCGACCTCACCCCACTGGACTTTTTTGTGGGGATACCTCAAATGTAAAATTTATGTTGGCAGACCTATCATGGTTTGCAAGAGTTAAAACAAAAAATATGGGAAATTAATGGCATACCACCTGAGATGTGTTTAGCAGTTTTTGACCACATGAAACCCTACCAACCTTAAAAGTCAAATTAGATCAGACGTAGCAATAGTGAATCTGACCATAAAATTGTCGACTTACCTTGTAAATTCTTTCTACTAAGTATTCAATCGTTGTAGAAAAGATTTCGTGGAAAGTTTTAGAGTTCATCATTGAAAACACTCCGCAGAAGTGTTCGAGTACATCTTTTTCGTCCTTATTTTTCACTGCCTGGTTTACCTAAAAATATATGACATATGACAGACTATTCTAAATTCAGGTCCTCCACGTGGCAACACTGTGTCATTTAATATTAATATCTCTAACTTTTAGGTTATACATTGAGCATTTTGGGGCAATGTTGCCGAATGGGTCAGGTAGTCACAGATTTTGTCGGTGGAATTTTTGCAACAACCTGTATAATAAATCATCCACCGTCACATATGCACACTTCTTATATAAAAATAAATAATTAAACTTACAAGCTGAAAAGCGAATAAACAAATCTGAGCAAAATTTGCTTACCCTTTGCAATGGTTGTCCAGGTTGAGGTCCAATATTTAACGTATAAATATCCAGTGCTTTCAACGCCCATTTAACTAACCTAACGAATACTAGTGTTTCGTGAGGCGCGAAGTGCTTGGTTTGAGCTAAAGTTTGTCCAGTTGCGGTTTTACACGCCGAGCAACCCCAGGTTATTGTTTTAACTCCACAAACCTATAACAAATTAACATTGAACCAAAAGAACAAAAACAAAAAATCTTTTGAGGTTATTATTTGCGAGCCCACAGTTAAAACATCTATATTTTTTAAATAACATATTACCAAAATAAACAGTAATAACATTTTATGAAACACTTAAACGCTTCTCGCAAACACAAAATAACACAATTCCACTTTCGAACAATGTAGCAAACGTCAACGAATTTTATGAATGGTCGCTTCTGTCACTTTTCAATTCATAGTAAAACTGATAGTAAACCGTCAAATAGCGTTGTCACTTTTACTTAATAACTTAATAATTTATCACACTGAGAAGGGAATAAAAGTTTATTCGGCTATGAAGCATAAAATAGAAAAAAATGTGAGTATTACTTTTTTTTATTACTTAATACTTATTAATGCTAAGTTTATTAGATGAAAATATAGTCAAATAAATGTCGTGTAATACTGTATTGCTTGGATGGCATCAATCAGGACATTTTGTACCTACACTTTGGCAACCGCCTGCAGTTGACCAGTCAATACAATCCACCAGTTTTTAGTGCAAATTCAATTCTATGGTTCTGGACGACACTTTCTTACGTTATTGTACTTTACAATTAAAATTAAAGATATGTAGTTTCCTTCTAACGTATTTATCGTTTTTACATTTCTCTGCCACCCAGTTGGTTCAAAATTTTTGATTCGAGTGTTATTTTCTCAACAAGCAGAACTTTTCATGAAGGATAATTTTTTCCCGTAAAGTCAAAAATACAAAAATTTCCCATCTGTTAAGATGGTTTTTGGACACGTTAAAAGACGGGTCTTCGTGCCACAAATATTGCCGTAAAATTTGCCGAATAGTCAAAGATATGGGGCAAAAAACAGTTTGTCCTATGCCGGATCCCAAGGAAGTTCTGTATAAAATTTCAGCCAAGTAGTGTAAGTGTTATCGAGCAACAAACAGACATTTCACACAGAATACTTACCAATGTTCTTACTAAGCTTCTGTAGTCAGCAACGTTATAATTATTGGCTGGCTGAGTACTGAATCTCGCTTTTGCATCTTTCTCGTTGCTTTGGGCCGAACTTAGACTTTCAATCGTCTCAGTCGGCTCAACTTTAACCTACAAACACATTAAAGGATTATAAAAATAAAAGAGAAACTTTGTGCACACCTTGTATACCTCAGTGGAACCTTGCTGCGAAGACTGTCCCGTTGGTTCTTGTTTTTTCTGTTCACTACGGCTTATCAGAATGGGCAGCTGTATCTTGGCTATAGTTTTAAATTTAAGGACGAATACCTCCAGCATGCGCATTAAAAGTTCTCTTCCTTCGTTACTAAAAATAAGAAATATTATTATTATTATTATTATTATTATTATTAAGAAAAAAACTGCAAAACTCTGTGCGTGTCCTCTTATTCCTATATTATACAAACATTACAAAAAAAAATACTGTGATTTCCTGTATCAAATAATATAGGCTTGCTAACAGATTATGGCAGTCTAATGAGTGGTCACAACCTCGAAACGGTTGTCAACAATTTCCTGACGCCGCTAATTCAACGAAAAAAAAAATTAAAAGCCGTACCTTTTCTCTGCTTCCGATTTAATTCTGATACAATCAACCAAATTCAGCAGGAGTTTGCACGACATGGTTTGGATCGTGGTCGCCAAGCTATCGTCGTGCACGTTCTTGCTGAACAAGTGAACAGCTCGGGTAAGGTCGGACAAAGGGAGTTGCTGTCTCACGTGGTGCACCAGGTCGGCTAGGGTGGAATACGCTAGAGGGCGCAGCGATTCGTGAGTGGTCCAGCCGCGGCCCAGCAGGACGTCTTCGTCGAAGAGGCGTTCCATATGAGGGACGAATTCTGGAAATTAGAACGCAAAAATATTGCAATCTTCGACCTTGACCTACTTTTAGCAGTAATGATTATTATTTTACTTAAATTTTTCAGCGTTGTTAACATATTAAAAAACCTTCACTGATAAAAATTTGCAGGCGTTTCATTAATTCTTTTACGGTCTAACAGCAAGATTACTTACTATTTCTCAGTTCAGTAGCCAAAATGTGCCTCGCTGCGATGAGCAGTTCTCGTCTCAAATGTGCCACTTCCATCGGACACAAAGTAAGCAGACCCAACATGCCCTGCACCATCATTTGAGAATGATTTTTAACCTAAAAACAAGAAAAACTAGATATCTTCTTTATAAAAGTATTAACAGATGATGTAACTTTTTATTGTTCAGACACTTTTCACGAATGTATGGCTCTGTCGGCGGCGATATTCCAAATTTATTTTTTAATATATATAATACAATATTTTAATATATATATATATATATATATATATATATATATATATATATATATATATATATATATATATATATAATACACTTTCTTACCACTTCCTGATATATTTTAATAATATACGCCAAAAAACTGAGCGTTTTGATCTGGGCACCCATAAAATCGACGAAAATTTCTTTATTAAACGTATCCATCTGTCTCTGTTCCAGAGTCGGCTGCAGAGTTATCGTGTTCATAATCAGAGGTATGAAGTCGCTGACGTCCTGGTGGACGTTTTCCTTGTAGAGTTGGTACATTAGGACGACGATTATGGGCAGTTCCTGGAGTACTTTTAGAGAGAGTACTGCTTTTGGTATGAGGTAATACTAAAGATAATAAAACAGTAATAATTGGACAGAAAATATATCTGATTATTTAGGTCATTTTATATTTCCAAACACAAGTTGATGAGATGCGATGAAGAGATAAAGTGGATTACTTGTGGAATATAAGTATGTATTTAATTTTTATCGTATCTAAATAAAATATTAAAAAACAAAATTTATGTTTTATTGGAAGATCTTGTGTTGTATCATAATTTTGGGGCAAACATTTCAAACCACGTTTCAATCCTTTCAATCATCTTCAGGTTTATTGCAACATTTCGCTAGTACTAAGCAAGGAAAATTTCGTGAAATTGGAGGTAACCTATTACATACCGCAATCAATGTTCCGTCCTTATTCCTCTTCTCTGTCTGTATGCCGGTGACTGTAAATGTCTCGTTTAGCAATTCTTCAATATTGACCTCGCTTAAGTCTTTCACTTTAATTTGATTCCTAGGTTCAAAAATTTTCGCCATTTGATTCGGCAAGTTCGAGTAGATGGATTTGACGAATTGCAAAAACCTTTAAAGGAGTTAGTCAAATGAATATAAAATAAATTGAATGAATTAAATGTTGTTAATTTAGATCTTAATTTAAACCAGTACTGCCTTACCCCTGTTTAGTGATTAATGTCGAAATTAATATTTTCCAAAATTATTTTATAAAAATCGGTATTCGAAAATTTCTCATAGATTGCTCCAATACATTCGGATAACGTTAACATACCGTAAGACATTATTAGATTGTGTACCTTTGGATTTCAGCACTGAACGGAGGCCTATATTGTTTGTGCAATTCAATTATAATTTTCAAGCAGACGAGGACGTTCTCTTCGTTGTCTATTTCCAAAAGTTTGAGCATAAGAAGTAAAATCTGGCGCACGTAAGGTCTTAGCTGCTCATTGGTTGGCAAGCGATATAACATCTCAAGAATAAGCTTTCTGACCTAAAAAGATAGAAAGTGTCATTATTTAAAGCACTGATATAAATAGGGACAATATCGTAAAAAATTGTATTTAACGCATGCCAAAATTGTGTTAACGGCCAACTCGGCTTCGCCTCGTTGAATGGATTTTTTGACCTGCGCCACAAACACTTCTTGTACTAGATGGGGGATGAGGGGGACGTGCACACCTACCTGTTGAATATTGTATTCTGCAATAAAATGTGGTTCTCCTTCTTCCAAAATGTTTAGGAATATTTTCACAGAATGGTCAAGGAATGTCGGGTAGTGGGCGGAGTTTAAGATCATCTAAAATAGTAGAATAGTGAAAACATAGCTATTCAGAAGACGTTATCCCTTTTTTATCACGAGTTGTACAGTTATTTGCTCCCAAAACTCAATGACTATCCAGTGTACACATAAAAAGACATATTATAGTCATTAAAGAAATCATTTTATATTTCTTAAAAGTATGTACTCAAATAATTGATCTAAAATGACTTTTTGTGACAAATTTAGTGGTATCCAATAGCTAGAGAGATCTCTGTTAGTCGTAGGTACAGTTTTGAGAAATCTACCTAAAAATGTTCTATATTACCTCAAAATTCTTGCTAATTTCCTGTATTGCCTTCAACTTTAGCACGTCCTTGCAATCGGGGTTCCCCAGCGTCCTAATATAGGACATAAATTGGTTCATTTGGGTGGTGTGGGGGTCTACGGCGACCCCCAGACTTGTGGAAGGTTGAGCTTGCATCCTGAGAGAATTTGGACGATTCGGGGGTCTGACGTGGATGGTATTTACATGATGTTCTGTAAAAAATACAATATTAATTGCCAATTAATATACATCAAGTGTATTTATATTTACTATATTGCATGAATATATAATTTTATTTTTATTCCCAAATAAATATCCAATTTGTTATAATACAATATTATATCCAATCCAATCGCGGGATATTGGTTCAAATTTGTCAAGACAAGAATTTATTGTCACCATTTTTACAGAATGGTTAACAATACCAATATAACAACCACGTGCAACCCTGTCACTACCTACTAAGCTAAAATGTCCTTTAAAACTTGGAAGCTTTCGTCATTGTTAACAAGAACATTTCTAAGCAAGGTGGAGCGCAATGTTGCGTTTGCATATTGTTGTCAACTGCTTTCTTTTGTATTTTATCTAATCCCTATTCTATGACGAATAAAGAGAAAAGTTCTATTGTGTTTGATTGGGCAATCTCATGTGTCTGTCCTTCATAATTTCAATAATAGGTTATGTGACTAACACACCCGCTTGCTCGGATTTTTAATTTTATTACAAAAGTATTCAGGGTGCCCGAAAAGTCCTAGTATGGACAAACAGCTTTGCTATTAGTAAAGATATACACAAAATTTTAGATGTATCTTATTGGTTAATAAACCTACTGTTTTGTGTAATTTAAGTTTTTCAATCCCATTGAGGGGTGACGCTAGGGAGTTGAGGCCAAAAAATTTAAATTCAACTCTATGCCGTGTGGTACCTCGTTTTAAAGGTCTTCAAGAAAGAAACAATTTACAGCATTTTATGGCAAGGCTATAAAAATTAAAAATCGTTAAAAAAAGGAAAAATTTAAATACATTTATTTCTCTTATTACTTTAAAAGTTGTTCAAAATGACCACCATGAACTTCTTGGCTGTAACACCTGCCATTCTCGAAAATGTGAGAAGTGAGCTCCACAATTTCCTTTGTGAAATCCATTCAGGCACATCAACAACTTGCAGGCAATGGCGCAACCGGGGGGAACCGGGCTACCTCCCTCCCCTTGCTCACGAGCTTATCGGATTTAGGTATTCTAATTACCTATAATTTGCGCCTGTCGCCAGTTTAAAGTGACTAGGGTTCAGCCCCCACCGAGATAAAAGTTTAGTTGCGCTACTGCTTGGAAGTGCCAGCTGTACTTGCACAATTAGTGTTCCGTGCCTTCAGCCCTCTACTTAACCTGAGCAAACATCGGCCGCCCGATCTCACGTATCACATCGCGTATGCGGGGAGCTGAGCGGGGCGCGTTTCGACTGAACCAAATTAAAAATTTTGAAAAATGTGTAAGGACAAAAGTTGTTCCTTACAGCGTGAGAGATATTTTTTGTTTAAAAAACGTTTTCCTTAAAACCAATGGTTCGGCAGTTATAAGGAAATAAACAATTAAATTATTTATAACAATTAATCGCGCTAGAATTTTTCAATCCTGATAATTTTAGCCTAATCTACACCTAATTCTCGGTGTTCATGATTTTTTCAGATTTTTCTGGGTGGTACTTTTGGTGATAAGGGTGGGGGCAGCAAAAAATGCATACAAAAATACATCATATATTGCTGAATTCGTGCTTCAATAAGCTTTCGTTTGACACCCTACTGTGTAGGGCCTACACGATGCCCTTAAATTTTTTTTACATGTCCCACTTTATCCCCCTGAAATTAACTCCCAGAATCAAAATTCAACTTTTTATACATTACGTCTATAACTGGGCCACCACAATCTATCTTTTAAATTTTTACGTCGAATAGTATCAGAGAAAAATAAGTAAATACAATTTACTATTTTGAAACCCTTTTAAATTATCTTCTTTACGTACCGTTTAATATTTCTTAGTAAACTTAGTTTTTATTGAAATCACTCCAAATCATTTAGCAATAATAAAAAAGACAAACTAACCTCCTCATCATCAAAGCACTTTATTACGATTAAAATAAGGGCAAAATATCGATTTTTCTATGAAAATTCGCGCGTCTCCTTTAACGTCTTCAACGGAAAACAGTTCAAATGGAAACTTTACCATGCAAAGTTGCAAAACCACGGAAATCTCTTTACGATATTCTTAATCTTTTTTTAATACAAAAATAAATCCAATCATTTATAGGGACACAATTTGAAAGAGAAAATATAAAAGAATTTTATATTAGAAAAAACATAACAAAAATTATTAATTTTTTGAAGTAAAGAAATCAAGTTTTGGCAATGGATGATAGAACAATAGATCTAATATTTGCTGGTTCTTTAGAAAGTTTACCCCCTGTAAGTTCTAAAATAGTGAGGATCTTTACAAGTTCCACCTTCACAGGTAAGTAATTTTTTTTAACTATGAATCCTACACAAAGTGGAAATCATTAAAATTTATTTATTTTACTCAACTTTTAAAATGGATGGACATATTTTGGTCCGATTTAAACTTTTTTTTAAAAGACCTGTCCTTTATGTCGACTTTCTATTTCTGTTCACCTGAAATACGGTGTGTCTTGGAAAGTTCTTAACAAAGAGTTTTATTCATTTTACGAAAAAAAGTAATTATTTATAAAAGTTCTGCTTTCCAAGAAAATAATATTAACAAACCAAAACTTGAGGCAGGATGTACAGACTGGTCTTTTTCTACAATTTTCTCTTTTATAAGCAGAACTTGCACAAATATCAAAAGTAAAAATCTCGACAATACTTTAGAATAGCCACGAAATTCGAAAGTATGAAAAAATATATGTCTGACAAATAAGAGTTTATAGTATTTATATCATTTAACATGATCATATTGAGAATGTTTTCATGAAAGAATATCCTAGCTATTTTAATTCTCTTATTGTACATTTAGTCTCCTTTTTTAAATTTTTTTCAGATACTACCATGGAGAGAAATACCCTAATGGCGAAATGTTACCCTAAAATTAAGGACTATTGCAGAGAAAAGCACGGACTGGAATTTCAGGTAAAAAAGTCCTTATTTTCTTATATAATGTAAACAATGTAAAAATTTTATTTGCACTAGAAGTTTAGACATGATTCCAATTTTTGCATAGTATAGAACTGGTTGTGTGTCCGCTAAAATCCAAAGCTTATAATAGTATAATAGTACTGTTTAGGTTCGGTGAGACGATTGGGGGAAAATGTGTGAGACTGAAAGTTATTATACAGTATGGTCCAATAAATTTGCAACAAATAGAATTTTTTAAAATTAATGAAGGAGAATTGAAAAGTGACACAAGCGGCAATTCATAAAATTCGTTGACGTTTGCGACATTGTTCAACACTGGAATTGTGTTGTGTGTTTTCGAGAAGGGTTTAAGTGTTTTTCTTTGAAGAGACTGACATTATTTTGCCAAAAAACATTTAAATATGGTGCGGCAGTGTCAAGTTTGCAAAAAATAGCATTATGATCCCAATAAGATATTCTGAAAATATTAAACTTAATTTCTCACACCCCTTGTATTACTGTTCTCAACCTATTCGTACTAAGTGAAGGTGGCACACAATTTCCTGACATTTAATACTGTACTGTCACAAGTTTAAATGTATTGTTAAGGTAGTTTTTGGCGATTTCCTGGCACATTTGGCTAATTAGCATAATCGTTAACTCCGAAATTTACCTAGGTCAAGTTTTATCTCTGATCTTCTAATAGAATACGGCCTAACATATGATTAAAAATTTAACATGTAAATCCCTATGGTCCTCTTTAAAAACAGCACTGTAATTTGAAAAAAAAGTATTTCGAAAAAGCTCCCTTTTCGAACAAAAAATCCGAAAAATTGGTTTTAGAAAAAACAGTTCCGCAAAATTTTTGTAGTCTCCATTAAAATAATGCGTGTCATCTGTTTCTGAGCTCCCTGTAAGGTTTTCAAAAACAATAAAAAAATTGCTCTGCAGCATAAAGGTTTTTAAAGCCGCAAATACCGTAAACACGAATGAGGTGTTAAAGTGACATCGATTTACATCAAAAAGGGTTAAACTGAAATATTCGCAAATTTTGTAGGTCATTTCGCGTATCAGCACGTGCCCTGGCACTAACGGTTCCAAGGGCAAAGGGCAACTTTCGCGTTTCGTTTTACTGTCTCTGTTTTTTGGGGTAATCAATTTAGAAAGCACTATGCTGCCATGTTTTCATTCAAATAATGAATTAATGAATACAAAAATATACGCATAAAATAATATTCTGCTTCTTGGGGCCGATTGTTACCGATGAAAACGTTTTCAATTACTGTGGTGCGCTGATGTTGCTCCTTGCAGGGAAAATAGATTATTATTTAGGGCATATCTGGTTTCGAAACGCAGCCTCGACGTTATGAGACAACAAAAATATAATAATAATCAACAAATTAAACATAAAAGAGATTCATGCATCAAATGAAAAATTCGAATTATAGTCTCTGGAATGGGAGTCGACTAGCGTACAAACTACAATTAAGTATAGACAAATTACAAAAAAAAAAGATTTCTAATTTTTCTCTTAACTTTTTACTTAAGACTTACATATAGGCCAAATCTCAAGTTCCTAGCCCTACTGGGTGTCTAAATAATTCCAGTAATTTTTAGATATCTTTTATATTTAGGAGCTCTAATAACAAATCCAAGTTTTCGACCCTGACATACATGCGCTCGCGCCGTCATCTTGGAACAAAGACGTAAAAAGTCAGTTTCTTAAATGATTTCTTACCACCAAGCTTCAGAGCACAATTTTATAGAATACAAAATTTCCTACAACTTTTGTCTAACATATTTTGCCCACGGTGCTTTCTATTTTTAACTGTCTATGTTCACTAAAAAGCTTTGTTTTGTTCTAACTTTCACACTCGTCATCCTCTCTCTGATCAATCGCATCATCAGATAAATCATCTTCAATGTTGGCATCATCGCTGTTATAACCTCCTTCACACTCGAAGGTAATTGACCGCCTGCAAACCACCGCGGAACTCATACGTACATTCATTTTTTATTTAAAATCCATCCATACTGTTGTGGTTTCAATTCAGTCGGTATCAGTTCGTCCAAATTCTGCCAAACATTTGTGATGTAGCTCTAAAAATTTGTTGATTTAAGTAGGGGGGTAAGGTAGACGCATCAAAATTTAGTATTTTTTTAGTAAATGGCTCATCAACATTATTTCTTTCGTAATTGCGCATTAATATAATTATTGAAATCAAGCCTTATTTACACTTTGTGTTACATTTTTCTCTCTTTTTGGTCACTATACTAGTGGCAAACGAATTTTTCAAATGATCGGTACTATTTCATCTTTATTCCAAAAAAATGTTAGTTACCTAATTCTGTACTTCCGGTACTCTCCTGATTAAAATAAAACTTTATAAAGACGCTCCGTCTCTTTTCTAAAGAAAAAGGATTATAATCACAGCCCGTAAAAGCATGAAAACCTCGAAGTGCTTTGCACAGAGCATCACTCAATGTTTCATGTATTTTATTAATGTCAATTACTTTTCGCTTATCTGGTGCTATTTAATAGAAAAGTTCAATTTTTTGTAAAACGAAGAAAGTTTCCTAATAATATAACTAAAATATCTGTGTCCGAGCATTTAATCGGAGTGTTATCAGAACAGTACCAAAAGATTTTTAGACAATTAGGTAACATTTTTTGGGATAAAGAAAAAGTAGTACCAATCATTGAAAGATTCGTTTGCCAATTGTATAATGTCAAAAAAAGAGAGAAAAATGCTACACAAAGTGTAAATAACGCTCGAGTTTAATTATTCATGCGCAATAACGAAATAAATGATGTTGATTACTCATTTACTAAAAAAAACACTAAATTTTGATGCATCGAACTTACCCCCTTCTACTCTGAGTTAAAGCAAACAAATTTTTAGAGCTTACTACATCCAAATGTTTGGCAGAATTCGCACGAGCTGATACCTACTGAATTGGAACCACAACAGTATGGATGGATTTTGAATGAAAATGAATGTACGTATGAGTTCCGGTGGTTTGCAGGCGGTCAATTACCTTCGAGTGTGAAAGAGATTATATCAGATAACAACGATGATGCCAACATTGAGGATGATTTATTTGGTGATGCCATTGATTAGAGACAGCATGACAAGTGTGAAAGTTTAGAATAGATGAAACGTCGGATAATAAAATAGATATTTTAATATAATAATTAATTGATGTCTAATAATGTTATATAATGTTAATGTCTCAACCTCCAATCCTGTCCAATCCCGTCCCAACCTCCAATCCTTCAAATCCCGTGTCAATAGACTACATTTCCCTTCTCTTCAGACACCCACGGTACGTTAGTACTTAGGCTTGAAGTCTACGTGGAATGTCTTAGATAAAAAAAAATGTATATAAATGAATTTTATTTATATACTTTAAATACCTTAAATATATTTTACATTTGTTATAATTATCATTCATTTTTCCAATATTTCAAACCTCATTTTCTTTTCCGGTGTCCGCCATTTTGCAAATTGATTACGAGTTAGATAATAAACGAGAATCTTTACCGGCGGATATATCCTAATAGTTTTTAGTGAGAGATTAACCAGTTCAAATCGCGGAGAATGTGAAAACGTAATACGCCAGATGCACTTTCGATTAAGATTTTCACGAAGTAATCTTCTGAATTTTTTTGCTCACACTCACTTTCATCTTCCAGGTGGCTTTCCGTTGTGAGGTGTTTGCGATCGTTAGTGGGGACAGAACATTTTTCGGAATAACACATTCATATACCTTGTCGAAGAAAAAAATAGATACGCTATATCTCTTCGTCTATAAGAAAAACCTGTTAAGTCTCAAACCTTTTTAGCGAATTAATAAAAAAAATTAAAATCATATTTTTTGTTTTCTTTACTTAAAACATCGTGTAACTTTGTCAACGCATCTTTTATTTTCTTTACTTAAAACATCGTGTAACTTTGTCAACGCAGCAACATAATTTTATTCCTAAACGTGAAACCCCTCGGTTTAACCCGCTGGTTCCTATTGCGTGGATAATTTAATTTCGAAAGGTCTGTTACATGTTTACAGGCCATTATCTGGTATCTTTATTGTCGTACAGCGATTAGACATATAAAAAAGGGAAAATATAGACAGCGGAGAATTTTATAGTACAAAAAAGGGCTATTAAAATGGTTTCTGTAATTATCAAAATCCATAAAAAACAACAAATTATACGAAAATGGGGTTTTTGATCCACCAAGGATATAGTTAAGGACATATATTTTTAAATCGGTATTAAGAACTCTGTGAACAAGTAATAACATACATTTCAAAAAGGGCACGGGTTGCAGGGATCCATGATTTGTATTAAACCACTACTACTACTAGTCGTTTACTACATATAAAATAACATCACAAGGATAATCACAAGAAAATACTTTTTATCGAATTAAAATAAGTTTAGAAATAATTATAACACAAAATCTGCAAAAGTATTTCTAAAAAATTTCACTTGCAAAATGAAGTTAAGTATAACAAAATCAAAACTGCTCACTATTGCGTATAATAAAAATATAACAGAGATATGTTTGTCCGGAAGTGTAGTCGGATGGGAGCCAGGGTAAAGCCTATGTAAAATTTTTGTTCAAGTAGTTTTTTAGAAATCATGTGTTTCGTGATCTACAGACCCCAAAAAGTAAAGATCTTAAAAAGGGCGATTTTTTCGCGAATACAATACTTCCTCTAACGAGGACAAAGGCTGACAGATTAGCAAACAAAGCGAATTCACGTTTATATACTTTTTTACAGGTCGTTGATATGAGATGGGGAGTCAGGGACGAAGCCACTGACGATCACATGACCACCGAGCTTTGCATGAAGGAAATACAGAACTGTCAAAGATTGTCAATGGGTCCGAATTTTGTGGTAGGTTAAAATATTTTAGATGCTTCACAATATGAAACGTTTTAAATTACATATTTAAATATTTCCATTGCAGCAACACACCTACAATAAATGCTGTATAAATCGTTGGCGTTTTCTGGCACTCGGCACGTTTTCCAACTCAGCTTCGTCTCGCTGATAAGTTCCAAGCCGTGCGGCATCAACTCCTTTCTGCAATAGAAGATATAAATTTTGAACATAATCTTTCATGATATGACCTATATAACTACTGAACATAATCCTTCATTATATGACACACATATCATTTTTGAACATAATCTTTTATTATCTGATATACCCTTTTTTACTTTTGTCACAACACTGTGGTATATAACCTACCATTTCTTATTTAAATATTTTGTCTATGTTTGCTTTCAGGTATTTCTTGGCCAAAAATACGGTTACAGACCGATACCGACGTATGTCTTGTCTTCAGAGCTTCAGATGATAAGAGACGAACTGCAGGCCACTGGGCAAGAAGTCAACATTATAGACACGTGGTATAGGAAAGACAGTAACGCAGTTCCACCCATCTCTGTTCTACAGCCTATATCGTCAATTTTAATCAATTTTAACAATAAGGTATGTGAACTAGGTTTATTTTGCATATTTGATATTTTGTAAATTTTAAGTTTTGAAATTTACGTATTTTGGAGGCAATTTTATTCCTGAGACAAGCAGAAATTTGACTGATACAATGAAAAATGTTTTTTGTTTGTTTCAAATTTCTTGAGACAGGCTACATTGCTACATTTTTTAAAAATTAACATTTGAGGTTCCATTTTGACAATATTTCAGGTATATTTCTTTTCATTTTAGAGAATTCCTAAACTCCAAGCAGAGGATCAGGCAAAGTGGTGGGAAACTTTGGGAAAATTCCAAAAACTGTTTAGAAAAGCGGCTGCTGCACTAAATCAACAGGGAAAAATGGACAACGATGCAACGCATAATTATTTTATGTCAGGTGAAGTATATTCTTTTTCCTTTTTTTTTGCTAGAGAAGTTAAAACATTTGAGATTATCTGTATATACATACTTCACCCTAACCACTGAACAACTGACGACGGAAAAGGGGTTGAAAATCGGGTATTTATACAAAAATGCATGTAAATTATTTTTAAAATAATCGTCTTGGGATATGTACCGCAAGTAGTGTACCTGAGGCGGTCCAGTGACAATCCATCCACTTCTCCTCGACTGCCATCGACTTCTTATGTCTTCAGCAATAACCTTGAAGAAAGGAGTTAAAACATCATGTCTTCGGCAATGACCTTGAAATAACTATTGGTTGGTATGACTCATCATCACCCAAGAAGGATAGTTTTATTTTGCGCTGTTGCCGAATAGGCGCGTTAAGTTGAGCTTGCACCGTTGTCTTGATCAGACTGCTTTATTAAAAGGTCGAATGACCTTGGAAGAAGTTAGATGACACCCCTCAGCGTGTTTTTCCCGGAAGAGATTTGATGACGCACACCACACCTTTTAAAATTTTCTGGAATTCTGTGAGTCATGTAATTCTGAGAATTGTTTTTGTTACGCAATAATTAAAATAATTTATAATTCCGATAACTCTATGAATTATCATCCTGTTTATAACACACATGATAAGCACAGCAGCGAACTTGGTTTTTATTTTCAGTTACGGAAAGGGAAGTAATAAACGGCATCCTGGACGTCAAAAACACCAAAAATCACTGTCTGGCATACGTGAGGATGATCAACAACATCAATTTGCAGAACCTGAAGAAGGCGTCGCTTTTCGTGGATATCATCAACAGAAGTTTAGACAACGAAGCTATAAAGCTTTTAGCGGACCTGAGAGATAATCGACTGCCCAATAAAATCGAAACTAGCAACATGCAAACGTAAGCTGTCACTAACCAAAAGGTTTTTAGTGAATAGAGACAGAGGCAGAAAACACTCGTGCCACAATCATCTTTGTATAAACAGCGACGATTACCAAAACAATTGCATAATAACAACATAATTACATAATACAATAATACATCTAAACTCCATTCATGCGCTTTTTTAGTGACTGTGGCATTGTTTTTTACTTCTCTCTTTCTCACACTGATCCTATTTTTATCAATTTTTTTCACTGTGCGTGTTATTTCCAAATCCAACATACCGTCTCCTTTGATGGTGGAACCTAAATATTAAACTGTGTTTAACGTTCCTTTTGAATCCTAAATTCTGTTTTTCCTCCTCCATCAATCTACCATGACTAGGGGGTCTCCTTCAACTATCCACTTTCCTTTCACCGTCTTTCCTGCTGCAAACACTATCCCTAAGATATACACACTTTCCAATTTTAGGTATACAGTTGAATGGATTGGTCGAGAAGGCCTGGACACCGAAACTCACGAAGAATACTTAAAACACTTTATAACGCATTTTTACAAAAACATCATCAAATTGGTAGATCGGGCAATGAGAAAGGAAGACTCGAGCGCGACGGGGCAAATAGTTACCGAAATTCTACAGCATCTACACGCCTGTAACAATTCTGTAAAGGTAGAATATTATTTAATATTTCACATGGCATCAATGGATCCGTAGTTGTATAGGTATCTCGGTACAATGGTTCCATCGGTGCCAGTTGGCTCCGTCGCCATAAGCATCAGATAAGTCAGTATCTAGTATTATTACAACCCCTACAATATATGTCCATTTAAACCAATCCGGCGCCTTTTAAGAATCTTAAAACATTTATATTTACTTTTATTAAGGTACTTACCATTTTGTCAAAAAACAACGAAACAGCCTGAAACGAGCTGTGCTCAACCAACGAAACAGCCTGAAACGAGCTGTACTCAACAGCTTGGCTGAGTGTTTGGAAAATTGTGTTACGACGACATTAGATTTTTTAAAAGTATTTAACAAGTTCTTTTCTTTAAAAAAATAGGTATTCTATGGAAGAGAAGAAAACCTAGAACACATACACCAATACATGATAGGTGATTCGGACAAACCCCTGGTGCTCTACGGAGAAGGCGGTTGCGGCAAAACATCATTACTAGCCCAAGCTGCGGGCTTGTCCACCGGCCAAGGATGGTTCAAAGGGGCCAGGCCGATAAGTATTATTAGGTTTTTGGGAACCACGCCGGACTCTAGTGCACTGACACCGACATTGATTTCTATATGTCAACAGGTAGGGTAAATTGTTGTATATTTTTGTTAAAAAGGATGAATATTTATTTGCATATTTTGATTAAATTTAGATGCATATATTCCGCTCCCTAGTTATTACTAACAAAAAGTTGATCATTTTTTACAGATAATATACAATTTTATGCTTCCCTTTGACGGTATACCGGACGACATAGTACCACTAACGGCTCACTTTAAAAATTTGTTAACTATGGCAACAAAAAAACAACCATTCTTTCTGTTCCTGGATTCAGTGGATCAGCTGACTGGAACCGCTAAGGTAAAGAAGTGTATGGAATGGATCGTGAACACAAATGAAAAAAAATATTGTTAACTTATTAACATAAGATGAAAAAAAGTCCTCGAAGTATGATGTGGCATTAATCACGCATGTCTTGAACTATTACTCTTGAAAGGTAACATATCGCTACCTCAGTTCAAAACGGAAATAACTTCAAATTTGTCAAAAATTAGATTTTTCTGTACATTATTTAAAATAATGAATACTATCCAGTTCAAAAGAGAAACAACATGGAAGTTTAATGTCATTATAATAAAAGTCTATATTTCCTTTAAGAACTCCTAAAATTCTGTCCATATCTGCGTTCAAAACAGAAACAAACTAAATGTTTCTTTATTTACATTATTTAACGATGTTTCTTTTTTGAACTGAGGTAGCGATATGTAGGTAAAAGGTATAGGTGGATGAACAGTAGAACTTTCAAGTTCTGAAATTTTTATTTTTAAGAAAATTAAATATGGTAATCACAGCAGAACAAAAAGCTTTTATGATCCAAAGTTACCTTAGAAATGGGAGAAGGGCTGATGGTTAGTGGGTTTATTCAACACGGGACGCCATGCAGGATTTTCAAACAGAATTTCCACACATAGTCATAGATTTCGACCAGTTTCGCTAAGTTTTGACTAGATCTGTGGCTTTGTTTAGAGAAACAGGAAGTATGACTAGAAAGGAAGGCAGTGGAAGACCCAAAATTCGCACTGCACAAAAAGTAGAAGAATTGAGGCAAATTGTTAATAAACACCTACAAACCCCTCTTCAGTGTTTAAGCCAGCAAGTAAATGTATCCTACGGAACCTACAATACAATCCTGAAATGTGACCTGCATGCACGCTTATTGTTTGAGCTCGGTTCAAGAATTGTTACCAAACGACAAGCCGCAGCGAAAGAAATTTTCAGAGTGGTTTATGGGTAATTTGAATAATAATGAAAACGTATCTGAAAAAAACCTTTTTTACTGACATGGTTTTACCTATCTGGTTATGTAAATTCTCAGCAAATGAAAATCCACATTTCTTTATAGAGAAGCCTCTGCATTCACAGAAAGTTGGCGTGTGGGCGGTCATATCGAAAAGAAGGTTAATTGGACAGATTTTTTTGCAGGGACTTTCAATTCGGTGCGATACCGTAATGAAATTTTAGAAAATTTTGTAAACGCATAACACGATGAAGATGCGACAAGGCTACTTCCAGCAGGACGGCGCACCAATTCACGTTACTCTTGATAATTTAAATTTTTTGGAAGAATTTTTCGAAGACAGAATCATTAGTCGTAATATGCCAGTTAGGTGGCCACCACGGTCCTGCGATCTCACGCCGTGCAACTTTTTTTTATGGCCACACATTAAAAACTCGGTTTTTAAAACCCCTTGTGAAAATTTAGAAGACCTATGGGCTAGAATTACAAATACATCTCAGGAGATTAACAACTACCCCCAAGTGCTCACCAACGTTTTTGATGCTGTAAAAAGAATAATGAGATTATGTTTGGAATTAGAAGGTGGACACTGGACACGTCTCTCATTTAGTTTAAATTTATATTTTTTAGGTTCTCTGTTGTAATGTTTTTTTTAATTCTGTATTATGCAATGACAATAATTAAATTTTCTTAAAAATACAATCTTCATAACTTGACTGTTTTACTCTTCATTCGCCGATACCTTTTACCTATGTGACCTTTCAAGAGTAATAATTCCACGGCAACTTTGAGGACATTTTTTTTTATCTTACGTTATGTGTGTGTATGCAGTCGAAATGGCGTCGATTCGGCTAAACTAATCGACGTAAATTTTGGCACAAGGGTTTCTACCGACCTGAAGATGAGTCGGTCAAAAATTGGTTAAAATCAGTCAACCGCAAGTTGGAGGGGCGCCATTTTGGAATTCATTTTGCAGCAAAAACGGGGTCAATATTACTTCATATAATATAGTCCCGTTTTTGCTGATTATCCATAATTTGACTGAATGTTGGCTGGAAAGTTGTGTGGTGACCGTACCAGATGTTTTTCTAGGTTTCTTGGTTACCAACTCGACTTCCAAAGCACTGTAAAATAATAGTGTCTTGCGCTTCGGAAGAATCCAACCCCGAGGTGTCGAAAGAGTACCAAGTACTGAGGAGGATGGTCGACGCAGAAGAGAATTTTATAGAAGTAAAGCCCTTAGGTGATGAATTGGGCATGAGAGTTATCAAGTAAGTTCATGAAACGAGATGAATTCTTCAATGTTAATAAACAAGCATATTCAATTAAAAAGCTTCATGTAATCGCGTTCTGTACAAAAATAAGTTTTTACTTCCCTCGCTGGAGGAAGTAGGTGTACTGTGTTCGTGACACAATCTCCTTGTGAGCTCTCTTGAGATTGATCCACGTTTTCGAGTACCTAAATCATAAAAAAACATGCCTATCGATTTCCGTCGGTCTGTCTGTCTGTTGGTAGAAGAGCTTGAAAATCCAAATTGCTATTAAATTAGGTTTTAGTGTGCATTTTCAACTTCTATTATGCTTAACTTCATTTTGCCAGGAAAGTTCCGTGCTAAGACTTTTGCAAAGTTTTTCTCCCTATTTCAGAATGTGGATGAAGACGGCCTGTAGAGATTTAACCAACTACCAGTGGCGGCTCGTATCAAACGCAATCGAAAAGTGCAGCCTACCGATTTTCGTCAAATTGGTGTTCGCGGAAATATGTAGATGGCGCAGCTACACAAAGACTCAAGATACACATTTGGCCTCTACCGTTATGGACTCTATTATGATGCTATTTGAAAGGATCGAAAAACAGGTAATAAAAATTGGCGTAGACAGGGCAGCGCAGGGGGGCAAATTGTAGTCGAACGCTCAATAAGGAATATGCACAATTTACCTACAAAAAATGTTTACTTTTCGGTATAATTCATTACAATTTAAAAAGCAGCCATTTGTCGTCAGTGAATAATGACGTCAGGAGACCAGCAAAAATAAGTGTCAATCTACATGTTAACGTAAAGCTTAACCTAAAGTCGAACATGTTTGCTTTTCTCGGAAACCGTGAGAGGGAGAGCAATCGAATTTTTTGGGTTGATAGAGAAATAGTGCAACTAGCTTAGGTAAAAAATTCAGTTATACCGGATGTTTCGTTTCGGAGCTATTAACCGTCAAAGTCGAAATTTCCGCGATTTCCGTTGAAATCGGGTACAGGTCGCAAAAGTGAATTAAATCGATGTAAGATGTAGTTCAACTTTTGAATCACTCTGTATTCTTTCCTATTTAATTTTCTCCCAATTTTTCAACACTATCTTATACAGGGATAACCACACTTTAAAATGAACACCGAATGGGTCAAAAACCGAATTTGCTTGATTTTTTCTGACAAATCCTATTTTTAACCGACATTATTCTACACTACACTATTTTCCTTATTTAGTGATTCTTCTTGGGTTTATTTTATCCGTTAGTTACCTAAGAACACTTCTCACTAATTTAAATCGCTTATTTTTTCGTTAAAGTCATAAATAAATAGGTTTATTTGCATGGGGGACATGTACAATTTAAAAAATTTTAAGATATGATGTGTCAAAGTTTCGCAAAAATGCCAGTTTTTGTTGCAAAATTGAAAGGCTCCTGGATCGATTTCGGCTTGAAATATACATGAATAAGATTTTAGGAACCTTCTACTTTAAGTACAGGGATATTTCATTGGATGACTTACGCATTAAATGCCATTTTTATGGATTTTTCGATAACCCTACAACACTGGAATTCGCCATGTACTCATTATGAAGTCATAAAAACACATTTGACGACATAGGCAATGGGATCACGTTTCACAGGTTTTGAAATTCGCGCGAAAATCTGCAGTAGAAAATCCTTTTTTTTGTTAATAAAGAACAAAATAAATGGATAACAGCAACCGCCATAAACATTTAATTTATGTTGAGAATATAAAAAAATATATTTTAGATTTATTTGGCTTATATGCATATTACCTATTGTCGACCTTTTTTGCAAATTCTCCAACTGCCGACGTTTTCTTCTTTTGAAGACACACCTTTTTTTGGAAACGCTTCCTGGAATTAAATTAAGTATGCGGAAAGTCGTGTAGTGACAACAATAGATTGTTTTTAAAATTTTAGCATGGCAGAATCTTAGTTTTCCATGCACTAGCCTACATAACGGCCGCTAAAAGTGGTCTCTCAGAATCCGAACTGGAAGATTTGATCTCTCTAGATGACAAAGTACTGGACGACGTGTACCAGTACCATTTACCACCTGTAAGAAGGATACCGCCATTGTTGTGGACACGGATAAGAAATGACTTGCCAAATTACCTGTCTGAGAGAGAGGCAGATGGCGTTAGTGTTATGAATTGGTACCACAGGTAAAATCTTTTTACCCAAATAATACTTCAACAACAATTTTATACGGTGTGTTCTATAATAGAATAAATTTCAAAATCTTACAAAACATCCAAATAATTTTTTAAATTCCTCCAGGCAGTTTAGAGATGCAGCTAAAGAACGTTACTTTAAAAACATGAACATGGCTATGTATTTTCATTCCATGATCGCTGACTATTTCCTCGGTATATGGGGAGGTGGAAAACCAAAACCATTCAAGTATACCGAAATTCAAAGACACAGGTACGAAGCACATTTTTTTCAAATTTTAATTATAGATTAAAAGTGCTATTTAATTGTGATTTTCGAGGACTAAAGTGCCACTTTTAAACGGTTAGAGAAAAAATGAAAAATAAACAAATATGGGCATTGATAACCAGCTTATTTATGGTTCAAAATATGTAAATATTACTAACGCTCGGTTTCTCAAAGCATTTAATTTGGTGGGTGACTGCTCCAGAGTAAGTCATTTTTACCTCCATAAAAAATGCGAATATAATAATAATACTTCTTATAACGAATACGGTTACCCCAAATATTATGGTATAATCCCCAGTGAAATATAGTTAATTTACTGGATTCTTTTATGTCAGTTTTGTGACTACAATCTGACACGAAACTGACATTTTTTGTCTTAATTGGTCATAACAAAACTACAACAATATACTACCAAAAATTATTCTCCCAGGCAAGGACCATAATTAAATTTACTTATCAAAGAAAAATTGTTCAGAGTACAATGGATTGGTTTTGTGCAAAGAATGATTATAAAATTAACCTTATGGGTACCCACTTGCAACAGAAGGGGATAAAACGATATAAAAGGCGTTGTAATCTAAATAGGCTTCTTTTTATAGTTTCTACGTGGTAACACGGTACTGACCTTATTAACTAAATACAGACTTTTTGAAGATTGTTGCCCGAAATCAAAATTTTGGACATTCGCTCAAGAGGAAACACTAAAAAAAATACTAAAATTATTTCCTTTAAGAGAAGCTGCTTGATTATTATTTCATCTTGTGCCTGGGATAAGCACGGAACTGACATTTTACGGTTAAACACTTTGAAAAATAAGTTTTAAGTAGAAAATAATATTAAACTTTCTTAGGTGCATCTGGTCATACATATTTTAGTATCCAGACTTAAACTTACAAATTTTTAGATTTAACTTAACGGATAAAGAAGGCATAGCCGACAGGAAAGTCCCCCTTCAACCACTGGTATTTTACTCAAAAGAGGCAAAAGTGTCCAGATATAATTTACGAAAGGTATATTTCACAAAAATATTCAGTGTCCGGAAAATACGTGTACAACGTTTGATGACAGACAAACGTTGTACGCGTATTTTCCAGAAACCCTGTATAAAATGTGCCGTTCTTCTTCAGAATTAATATGAACATCATTATGCTTTTTTAGTTTGGTGAGCTTCCCTACCATTTGGTAAGATCCAGACGATTCACAGACTTATACGAAAACGTCTTATTCAATTACGAATGGTTGCACGCCAAGCTATCGAGCTGTCCTCTGCAGGCAGTTTTGGCGGACTACGAAGACGCAAGCACTCACATCGAAGACAAAGATTCGAAGAGGTATATTTTCTAAAAATATATAAATGGATCTGTTTCACTTTCTATCTGATAGTCTATCTGATAATTGATATAAATCGCACAATATCCTAAATTGCAATACAATACTGGCTCTCGCGAACAACAAAAAAGGCACCAAGGTTGGAAAATTACTGAGTTTAATAAAATATACTTTTAGAGAGTTAATGTTAGTAGCCGACGCCCTACGTCTTGGAGGAGCCGTACTAGGCTTATACCCCAATATGTTAGCCCCCCAACTCATTGGGAGACTTTTACCGGAAGTGAACGACAATCAGAATATAAAAATGTTATTGAACGACTGTGACTTTAAAGGGCCGGTACACTGTGCCCTTCTGCCTTTGTATCATTGCCTACATACACCTGGAGGCCCATTAAAGGTAAGTTATGTTTAAAGGGATCTGAAAAAGTCTTTGCATGAAATTCTCTCTGCAAATGAAGTTGAGTATAATAGAATTTGTAGCTCTTAGGCTATGGCCTACAGCACTGTCTGAGACACAAACTGTTTACATTATTATTTTTAGTACTCACTAGAAGGTCATCAATTCGCAGTATTTTCAATCTGCATAACTGCCGACTACCGATACGTAGTATCGGTATCGAACAGATTCATAACCTGGGACTTAGCTACGAGTGACATGACCAGGGACGTGAACCCCAACATCGAGGGCATTATGCAGCATCTGGTACTAAGTCCTGATAACAAATGGGCAGCGGCATATACTAATAATAATCAGGTAATTCTAATACATGGTTCTTCAATACGTACTCCTAGGACCATTAGGACCAATTCAAATAATAAAAAATAATGCTTTTAAAAAATGCGGTACAACCTATACTCTCTTTTGTTGTATGATAACTAGTCAGATGGATCTGGTTGTTAAGGTAAAAACCTCGTTTATTTTAGACAGTTTTACTAAACATGCTATCCAGCGAATTCGTACTAATCGACAATCCATTGGAAGAAGGCAAAAACGTCACAGGGATTTATGTACTAAACCACAATCTGTTTATTTATGGTACTCAAAGCTGGGCCAGGCTCGATTTGAGAGGGAATCGGGAGGAGGACTTTACAGGACCCATGCAGACTGACGAATGGCCCATTCTATGTAAGAAACTTGATACGGTGTTATTTTTATACTTCTCTACTAGGATGAGTTTTTGAAATTTTTTTCGAAAAAATATTTTCATTTCTAGCAATGGAGTGGGACAACCAATCAGAGTACAGAATTATATTTTGGACAAACGATTTAGATGACGACAGAATGAAATTATTTCATCAAGCAAATGAAGGAGAATATGAATTACTTGACTTCCATAGGTAATAGTTTGTACTAAAAATCTCTTAAGAGCATTCAGTGACCACTACACGAAAAAAAAAAGAAATTATTTGATTCCTTTCATCCAAAACGCGTGGAAGGGAAACGCCCTTGAAATTTTTTTATGACACTAAGGCATTTTCCAATTCGTTAAAATTTCCTCTAAATTCATAATACCAGACACTGATTTAGTTACTAAACCAATATCAAGCAAAAAGGAACAACGTCAATGGAACTAAGCCCGTGGCTACGCGTTTTGTTTCATTATGCTGAAATTAGGAAATACGCACGCGACATGACAACGCAACGGACAGACAAACAATAAGAATATCAATAGGACAAATATTATTCTTTTTTAGTGCAATGGTGCTAACGCAAGATAAGTCTACACTGTACGCTTGCACGACGGAAAATTTTTATCGTGTCTCGAAATATGTTAAAAACAAAGAAACTTTGAGATGGGACAAGGAATGCGATTTGCCAAGAAGTGAGAACGACGATACTGAAGCCATGTTACAGTTGAAACTGGACAAGCATGAAAAGATTCTATATGGTAAGTGAAGCATATACGTTGGAAAGTTAAAAAATTTTGAAGATAAAAAACACTAAGCTTTAGGGTAAATTTGTTTATAAAGCTTCTTTTTTAAGAATACAACATCGCCTGAAAAACATGACCAGTACATAGTTCCATGTCATTCTACTTTTAGGTACCACTGGTAACGGTTTTGTTATTTGGGACTTCAACGAGGAGAACTGTATTGACAATAGCAATGCTGTAACTTTAACACTGCAGTACGGCACTAGGAATATAACAACAAAAATGCTACAATCGAATTCAATCATGCTGAGTGGGCATAAGAATTATGCAATAGCAGCCGTAAGGTAAAGAAAGGCGTGTTATTATCTTCTAGTTCCCACCCGCGGCTTTGCCCGCGTATAATTAGTAAAATTCGTTGTATATAGTATATAACATTCAAGAAAGTCCTAGCTAAACACCAGTAAAACAATTTTTCAAGTCAGTTAAGTGACTTATAAGATTAACTTAACATAATATGAACAAACAAACTCACACTTGCTTAAGTTGATTAAATAACTGGAATATGATATATTTAAAAGTATTTTATCTTTACCAGAAAAAATCTCTACGTCTGGAGCATCGAAACAAAGAAGTTAGTGAAAATTCTGGATGCCCATTTTGGAAGAATAATCCAACTCGAAGCACTGACTGTAGGTAACTGGAATAGCTGTGTGACATCTTCCATCGACAGAACTGTCAAAGTGTGGAATATTAACAATATTTTCGAACAAGTTCACGTGATAGACAGACATGAGTTACAAGTTGACGCGATAAGGTATGGTTGAATTTTTTTTAATGAAGATTTGCACACAATGTCTTTACTTCCTTCGATAGAGGACGTATTGACTTTGTGAAAAAAACACCTTCTGAGATTTTTTTCAGCTCCTCAAGTTTTGGGATTCCTAGATCACGAAAACATGGTTTCCCATTTCTGTCGGTCTATCTGTCTGTCGACACCGAAACCTCCAACAACTTGACCAAAAAAATGACATTTTGCATATATAGATTAAGCTTGACTGTATTTATAAAGTAGGTTGTTATTATTTATGATATTAGATGCACTTTCATACGGAGGGTGCAATTTTAAATAGCATTTTCCCATGGTTGCTTTAATTCGAGAACATAAGTTTGAAAAAACCATGGATGTGCCTATAAAAAATAAAAAAATGTTTAATTTTTCCATCACTCTAGAACACGAGCCTAAACGAAATAATATTTTATACAGAGCTAAGTATTTTATTTGGAAACTTGGGCCATACAAGGTTTGAGCCCCTGTTTCACCCCCTTAGGGGTTGAATTTTGAAAAACCCTTCCTTAGTAGATGCCTACATTATGTAAGGAACCTGTGCAAAATTTCAAGTTTCTAGACCCAGCGGTGTGGGCCGTGCGTTGATATGTTAGTCAGTCAGCTTCTGCTTTTATATACAGTATGTCCACGGATGGGATAGACAAGAGGACAAATGGACCAAAAAGTGAAAGATACGAAAAAAGGTCCCTATTTATAAAAGTTTTTGCTTGCTTTAAAAATAAGGTCCTCAATGCCAAAAATGTGTTGTTTTTTTTGTACAGGGTATGCAAAAAATACAAAAACGCTGAATTTGGTTAAGAGTAAGTCGCCTTTTTAAAATTTCAATGTCCATTATTTGTTCTCTTCTCTACCCGATCCGTGAACATACTGTATATAGATGCAAATGTTTAACGAAATCTGTACATTTTCACTATGAACGATTTTGGTCTTTGTCACAGTAACTAATTTGACCTGTTATCAGAACTGACTTGCTAATGTAACTTACTTGTTACTGTGGACGAAAGGCTAAATTTAATAGTGTGCATTTTTTAAAAATTGTATTTCATTTGGTGAGAAAAGTTTCGTGTAATCACTTTTAGGTTTTTACTTATCAAATTTCCTATTTTAGTTTGTCAGACAATTTAAGCTTGGCAGTGACAGTAACGAGGAACTGTGTAGGGGTATGGGATCTGAGGATTGGAAAGCTGGTGGCAAAATTGGCTGACAGTCCTTTGGGCGCCATTGTCACGCATGCTATTATCACTCCTGATGGAAAGTAAGTAATACGTTTAATACGTGGAATTACCTAGGGTGGACCCTGTATAGACAAAAACCAATATTTCTTGCAGCAAATAGACTATGACTATGAGGTAGTGACGTCAAACCTACAAAATTTTTCGTAAAAATTTCGAGTCTTTTCTTATTGTAAAACCGGTCTTAGTCACGAATACCAGAGACTGGCTGGCCAGCACGGTGGGATGGGACAGGATGGTGTAGGGTTTGACCTTGCTGTCTCTTAGTTTTACTATGTCTGAGTGTACTTGTTGGCTCCTGATAAAATGTTTTACAAAAGAAAAAAAAACATTTATTTTTAGATACATCATTTCCGCAGAGACAGGCAACATACTGATCTGGCTAAGACTAACTCAACAAGTGATTTTCAAAGATGAACAACCTGGAATAAGGCAACTCACTTTAATAGATGAAGGAACCAAAATATTGTCCATTTCGAAGCCGTCCAATCCACCTGGGACTGACTTTGTTAGAACAACGGCTACTGTATGTGTCAGAGAAGTGCCAAGTAAGTTCGTCCTAGTACATTTTTAGCAAACTTGTTTTAATAACTAAAACTGAGAGTTCTATTAAGCAAAATTATTAACATTTTTATTGGAACACCAGTGAGTCATTTTTACACTACTTTTGTTCTCCATAAAAAAATGTGAAAGAAAAATGCTGTAGATTTTTACGGCTTTTGATAGAGGTCTTTAAGGGGTTATATACAGTCAGAAGGCCTAAAAAAAGCGATTTTTCAAGAATTTTTCCTGAGAAGACGTTTAAATTTATTAATGTAAAAATTTGTACACATATTATGGTAACTTTTAGCTATATTTTAAGATTTTTGTATTTGTAAAAATAATAATTTTGAAAGCTGCTATAGCTGATCTCCAGAAGTTCCTCTCAAAAAAGGCATTTTGCGGTGACAACGATATCTCTGGACTGGATCATTTAATATGAAAAAACCAAACGGATTTCGTTAAAGTAATGTATAATCTTCTAATTAATCGAAGGAATAAGCAAAATAAATTTTTTTCACCAAATGGCGGCTTCTCAAAAAAAAACTATTTTTGACCAAAATTTTGGCCTTAAATTGTTTATAACAAAAAAAATATTTAGCGGTGAGAAAAAACCTTCGATTAATTAGTAAAAAATATACTTAAGAAGCTTGTGTTAAAATTTGAGACTGATCGGTTCAGCCGTTTCCGAGAAATCTTCGTCACCAACTTTAAAAACACAGTTTTGAGAAAAACGCGTTTAAAGTTTCAAAAGCACTTTACATAGCGTACAATCGCTCTGACACGTCTTTACAAATATGCGTGTAACTTCGAAAATAATCGCCGGATTGCCTTGAAATTTTCTGTATGTGTCCTTGAATATAAGTACATTACGAAAATGAAATTTACAAAAATCGATTTTTTGAAAATTCTAACTGTACTTATATAACCCCTTAAGACGAAATTTGCGTATACGGTTTGATGGGTCTATGTGTCAAAAGTTGATCACCAAAAAATATTCGATTTACATGAAGATATTCAATAATGGGCTTTTTAAATATTAAAAAAATAAAATGTTTTTAATTAAATTTAGGTGGTGAAATGGTTTACACTTTCGAATACCCTGTACGTAGTATAACTGGAGTCCCTTTCAAAAGTGGAGTGGTGACCTCAGATAATCAGCATCTGGTCATATGTGCAGCAGACAAAACAAATAGAGATTGTGTAATAGTCCATAATGCTATAAATGGGAACCTTCTACACAGGATACCTTTAAAAATGTGTAGTATAAAGGTATGAGTTTTCAATGTTAAGAGCAGTACGTTTCAATTGAATATCTCAAAATTTAAAAAGTAGCAAATTGCACAGATATGCCCCATATACAGGACCTGAACATAATAAAATGTTTTATTTTGTTATTTTTCACTCACACTGTAGAATCTTGCTTTTTGATTCATCCCTTAAGGGGTTATATACAGTTAGAATTTTCAAAAAATCGATTTTTTTTAATTTCATTTTCGTAATGTACATATATTCCAGTCCACACACAGAAAATTTCAAGGCAATCCGGCGATTATTTTCGAAGTTACACGCCTATTTGTAAACGGCTGAACCGATCAGTCTCAAATTTTAACATAAGCTTCTTAAGTATATTTTTTACTAATTAATCGAAGGTTTCTTCTCACCGATAATATTTTGCTTATTCCTTCGATTAATTAGAAGATTATACATTACTGTAACGAAATCCGTTCGGTTTTTTCATTTTCGATGATCCAGTCCAGAGATATTGCTGTCACCGCAAGATGCCTTTATCACTCCTGGAGATCAGCTATAGCAGCTTTCAAAATTATTATTTTTACAAACACAAAAATCTTAAAATACAGTTAAAAGTTACCGTAATATGTGTACAAATTTTCACATTAATAAATTTAAAAGTCTTCTCAGGAAAAATTCTTGAAAAATCGCTGTTGTTAGGTCTCCTGACTGTATATAACCCCTTAATCTACTTCTAATATTTATAAATAAATCTGTCTTAGGATGTCACTTCATTAGTGGCTATGCCTCACAAGGGCCACCTCATAGCAGTAATGACAACAGACAAAGGTGCTATTGTTGACATAAGGACCAAGAGACACTTGAGGTCCATACCGAAATGGGGAGGTAGCGTCACTAAAGACGGCAAATATGGTCTTTATGCCCCACAGAGGTAAAATATTCCATTATGTTAGAAAAAGTATCTTTTCATTTGTGAAAAAATGTGAGAATTGAGTTCCAAAATCGACTTTATTACTATCAACAAGTTCATGCGGGTCATTTTGAACAACTCTCCAAGTAATAAAACAAAATAAAAAAATAATTTTTAAAAATTTTTTTAAAGGCCATTTAAAAACTAATCAAGATACGGACCTCAGGGGGTTGAAAAAGTTAAGTTGCATAGAAAAGTAGATTTATTAACCAATAAGATATGCCTAGAATTTGGCGTCTCTATCTTTAATAATAGCAAAGATATTCGCCCATACTAAGACATTTAGGTAAATGGAACTAGTATAAAAAACTATTGTTTACGAAGACAATGTAAAAAGTTTATATTTTTCAGAGGTGGACTGGAACTGATAGAACTTAAAAAAGGCTTAACAGTGAAAACCTACATACCCAAAGTTGCAGAGGGTGTTTTTACAATTATTTGTTTATTCAATAAAACCGATGAATATGTACTATATTACCACAGTGGAAGAAAGACTATAAGAATCTTCAGGTCAGTCATGATTAAATCTTCTCAACCCTGATCCTTAACAAGTGTTTTCTGTTGAAATTTTGTTTTGTAATCCTCAGTGGTTGCTTCAATAATAAGTTTTTAGGACGGATGATGCAGAAATGGTAGCAAATTACCGAGTCCAAGCAGAACTTACAGCTATCGAAAGCACACCAGATGGTAACGCACTGGTACTAGGTACTGTTGATGGCTGCGTATCAGTTCTAGCCATTTTAGACCCCGCGAAGGAGAATATAAACAGCTATTTAATTGGAATGCCATCCAGAGATGAAGAAGTAAGTATGAAGTTATTGAAAAATGGGAAAATTCAATGTAGCTTTGGGTACTTGTTACCGGAATATAGTTTTAATAACAGAAGTAAAATATAATAATTATAATTAATTAAATTGAATAGAATGCCGAGGGAAGATATAAATACCACCCCAAAACAGCCCTTCTAAAAATATTTGACCCGCCCAGAGCTAACCTCACTTTTGAAGAATATTAATTAAAATTCAAGCTTAACACCATAAGTTCATAAAATATCTGTAAAAAACGTTACTTTTTTACCTGAATATATCTCGTTTACAATTTCACAGAAAAAAAGGGAGTAAAAATCTTTAAAACAAACACAGTCACCCCTGACGTACTTTCTAAAAGCAAAATTTGAACGTTATTTGTACATTTAACTCTTTTATTCGATTTATTATAAGTAAACAACCTTCTAAAGTATCACTTACCAAAAAATCAGAATATTTTTCTTTAACAAAACTTTAAAAAACCACACACTTCTTGTTTGAAAACAAACCGTGACTCGTTTTCACAAAACATGGAAAAGTGACAGTGACAGATGATTAGTGACTGAAGTGACTGCGAAACGGAAGTGTCTAAAGTTGCCTAAGGTTGTCGGTCTTTGGCGAGTTTGTTATGGGTATATTTTGAATTTCCACCAATCAAATCAGGAGCCCGCTTTTAAATCATTTTTAAAAATTAGAGCTCGTTTCAATCTTTTCGTTGGCTTTTAACAAAATGGTAAGTACCTCAGTAAATGTAAATATAAATATTTTAAGATTTTTAAAAGGCGCAGAGTCGGAGTGGTTTAATTTCAGGATAATTTTGGAAAAAATAAAATCTTATTAAATTACGAATGCTTAAAACATTGTTTATTGCTTTGTCATTCGATTTATTTCTACAATAAAAATTACTTAAATTTAATTACAGCTGTAATTCGGTTTGGCTGTCTGTCATCTTCATCTTCATTAAAAACAAGTGGCTTTATGTTATTGTTATTAGTATGTATTGTATTGTAAAATTATCTTGATATTTAATTAGGACCGACCCTGTTTACAGTTCTTGCAAATTTACAGTTTTATTACAGCTGGTGTCGATAATAGTTTATTGCAGGCAATAGATCAACGAAAGAGCTTGAAACGAGCTTTAACTTTTGTGCTGATGAGTATATGTGAATTTTTAACATGATATAACAACAAAAGGAAGATATGATACCAAATATTATAATTTCATCTTAGTACCAAACCGTGCCAAATTCGTCCCGATTCGCGCATGACGTCACGCTGTGAGTTACTTTTGAAATTTATAACGCGCAATATAGAGTTTAAGTTAGTTATACGCGATTTTATATAAATTCTATTGGCAAAATACTTTGCCTCCTGCTTATAATACAAATTTTAAAGTATATGATATAAAATAGGTAATCATGTAAATAAAGGGACAAATTAATTTAAAGTAATAGATATATTGGTAAATTGCCTGCCAATTGCGTTCTATGTATTTATTTATGTGAAAAGGTAAATAATTTTATAAAATAAAACTATGCCTAATAATTAAGATAATAATTTTTATTTAGAGGCATATTCTTATTAAAATATATACCAACAGAGTCTTCCGAAAATATGTTATAAATAAGAATTTTGTTTGTTCCTATAATTTGTCAAATATTTTTTGCGGTGAATATCATCTGCATGTTTGTGACGGAAACTTGTTTTAGGATAAGTTTTTTGGGTTTTTTACGCTTTAAATAGTAAATTATTAAAAATTGTCTTTTTTTATTTTTTGATTTTTTAAATTTAAAAATCTTAAAATGCCAAAACTTATTCTAAACAAGAGAAGACAGATGAAATTAGGTAAATCGAGAAATTATTTTTTAAGAAAATAGCCTTTTTTCAGTCTCTTTGTCGTATTTTCTCGATTAAAGTCTGGTGATTCGTTACCTTCGAGATTTTTAGCAATTCTTTGTCACAGTGAACTTTTTTATTGAAGCGAGTTTGTAGAAACATTAAACACATTTGACATTCATGACATGACACAATTTATGCTTTAAATTACCTTCATAATCACTTTCGTTAAAATGTCTAGAACAGATTCTAGCATTTTTCACATTAAACTTATCTTCTCGTTTGTCTCTGTCTCGTCCAGACACTTTGTGTTTCTTTGTCTTTGGGAAGCTAAAAACTTTAATATCGGGCATAAAGCCCTTGCATTGATTGTCCACATCACAACCATACACAACACACCTCATTTTCACTTTTAAACTCTTAAAAGTGATATAAAAACACCAAAAAATAAATTTAAAACACAACACGATCTTAACAAAGACGTCTAGTTTACAAAATATGGCGGAATTACTCACTGCGTGACGTACATGGCCACGGCTACCTGCGCGGTGTCATATCTTCTTTTATTTGTATCATGAATTTTTAATATATCATGTATTTTATTTTAGTGGAAAAAGAAAGTTGAAAAGATGAGAGCTCATATCAGATTTAAGGCGGTGCAACATATCGCAAAACTTTCTACAACTTTTGCAAACGAAATAAATAATTCTTCAACCGCTAAAAATATTATAGAAGAAAACGGCAATTTGGAAGAGAATGGCCAAGAGGAATCAACTGAATGAATTATATTTATCTATTAAATCTATTAAAATTAATTCTTCTCGCTTTTCGGCTTATTCATTGGGGTATGGTACCTCAGTTTCTTAACCAGTTTAAAAAAAAAGGTTATAACAGGCAATACTCCATTAGATAGGGTTAGATAATTTTCAATGTGGCAACGCCGAGTTTCGATCGGTTATAAACCCGAGTCCCATATTATTGACTTGTGGCTAGGACACTCCAACTTGTTCAGTGCTGGGACCAACAATGTTGCCATATTGGCATGTAAGTTCCATTCATCAAAGAAGAAGACATAAAGTGCTCTGGATCTTCGCGCGTCTCTTACGGCTTATTTACTACAGGTAGGCAAAAGTTGTTAGGATTTTTAATGTAGATTTTAATGCTCTACAACTCTTATGTAAAACTCTTTTAACAGCAATGCTTTTATTTATAGAAAACTGCTACAAAATAATGTTTTAAAATTATTCCAAAAAGATAAAAAAAAATTACATATTATATTTTGGAAGATAATAACAAATCTGAAAATTGCTTGGGGAGCAAGGCATGCGGGCACGTGCCCCGTCTGACCCTGTTAAGGCGGCGCCTATGATTATTACCGATAATGACTCGCCCAGTTACCAAATCGGTAATTATTTAGATTAACGTAAACAGCGAATTTTTTCATGAAATTTTGCACAGACCCTAATTTTGGGTCGTAGAACACGAATCCGAAGTCAGTTTTTGGCGGTCTCGTAAAAAAAAAATTTTTTGTGCTCACCCAACCTGAACAAAAAGGTGGTCAGGTTTGCTCAGTTTTGATTGATATAGATATATATGTATCTATATCAATCAAAACTGAGCAAACCTGACCACCTTTTTGCTCACCCAACAAATTTAAAGAAATTCATTGAAAAAGCTAACCTAAAAGTTTTAAAAAAATTTTTACGAGACCGCCAAAAACTGACTTCGGATTCGTGTTCTACGACCCAAAATTAGGGTCTGTGCAAAATTTCATGAAAAAATTCGCTGTTTACGTTAATCTAAATAATTACCTTAAAGGTAAATGCTGTATTTTTGATGACATTTAATTTCCTTAAAACAAATTTTAAAAAAATCTTACAAAAAATGATAATTACAAATAAACTATTATGAAATTTTGGATAGTTTTAATCACCTTTAATATTTCAACGTTTCTGAGATAAAGCATAATTTATTGCTAATTAGTTACATTAATTATAAATAGGTACTCACATTGTATTTCCTCACCAATAACTGAAGGGAGGGCTTCCTTCTTTAAACGTTTAGGCCACTCATAATCGTCACTTTTGAAATGTCGATTGCAAAGAAACTTTTCCTCAAAATTATCTACAGTGGAGATTCTTCTGAATATTTTGCAAAATTCTCTCCACTGTAAATAAAGCGAGGCATCGCTTGGAAATCTAAAAAAAAAAACAATTATTTAAGCTCGAATTAAAACTCAAAATAGGTAAGTATAATTTACCATTAAGGTAATTATTGATATTACTGTAAACAGCGAATTTTTTCATGAAATTTTGCACAGACCCTAATTTTGGGTCGTAGAACACGAATCCGAAGTCAGTTTTTGGCGGTCTCGAATGGTTTTTCCGCAAAAAAATTTTTTAACTTTTAGGTTACCTTTTTTTATAGATTCCTTTAAGTTTCGACACTTTCACTTAAACATATCTGTAAACTTATAATTTTTATTTTATTTCGTCACACAAAACACCACATTTAGCCAAAAATAGCTAAGAAAATTGCTTTTTCCTATATAAAATTCCATTGTATTTGGTAGTAGACGCCAGTACGTTCCCAGCTGTCAAATGTCCGGCGTTGCCAGGTTTACTTATTTTTCAAGACAAAGTTGTAAATTAGGAATAATAAAAAGTTGGCGGGAAAATGCGAAAATGAACCAAATTTAACCAAAAGGGCAAAAAGATGACCCCAACCAACACCCTGGGGCACCGATCCCTCTTCGCCTGCGAGGAAAGAGACTGGTCAGGGCCCCTAACCAGGTGCTAACCCTGTTCCGACCTTAGGGTGCCCTCCGATCCACCGTTCGTATCAAAAACTTTTCTAAGTCGGTGAATTAGGTGACAGATCTAATATTTTCGATATAACGGTGGTATAACGGTGGATCGGAGGGCACCCTAAGGTCGGAGCAGGGTTAGCACCTGGTTAGGGGCCCTGACCAGTCTCTTTCCTCGCAGGCGAAGAGGGATCGGTGCCCCAGGGTGTTGGTTGGGGTCATCTTTTTGCCCTTTTAGGGAAAATAAAATGCTATCTGTCTTATTTTACTCTCATATTGCCATCTCTTTTTTTGGATTTATTTATGGCCGGAAATTGTTAAAATTTGCGAGAAAAATGTTTTGTAAACGTGGCAACGCCGGAAAATTGACAGCTGGCAAAATAATGACGTCTACAGCCATAAAATGGAATTTTCTATAGAAAACAGCAATTTTCTTAGCTATTTTTGCCTAAATGTGGTGTTTTGTGTGACGAAAACTAATAAAAATTATAAGTTTACAGATATGTTGAAGTGAAAGTGTCGAAACTTAAAGGAATCTATAACAAAAAGGTAACCTAAAAGTTAACCTAAAAGTTTTCCAAAAACAATTTTTTTTTGGAAAAACCATACGAGACCGCCAAAAGCTGACTTCGGATTCGTGTTCTACGACCCAAAATTAGGGTCTGTGCAAAATTTCATGAAAAAATTCGCTGTTTACAGTAATATCAATAATTACCAATATGAATTATTAATTTTTATATAATACATTATAATTAAAATCAAAATCTTATTAAATAATTAATTACCTACCTATGCAAAATTACGTTGTCTTTCTCAACTGATCTTCGACATGCGAAACAAGATCTCATTTTCTATCTAAACTATTATTAACTCTATTTCAATATTGTAGGTACTTTAAAGTATATAATAATATATACTTACTGGTTTGTCTGGTATTTTATTATAAATTAAAGATTATTGATTATTCACAAAATAACGCTACGGCGACTTCGAAAGCTTGTCAGAATCAAATTTGAATATGACAGGCGCGAACGGACATGATGTCATATTTCGTGTTTTGATTAGCTGGGCAAATCACGTGGTTGTTTATGAGGGATGTTAAGTACGGCATGTGACTGGTTAGCAATTGTTTCCAAAGTTGACCTAGACGAACACTGCCGTGCAACGAAAAGCGGATCTCCCTTGAGACATTTGGTGGGTTTACTCGTTTATGGTTTAAAAGTTTGTTTGTCTACCATTATATAAATATGTATACTATGTATCTACATTTATATATAACGGTGGACAAACAAATTTTTAAACCATAAACCAGTAAACCCACCAAATGTCTCAAGGGAGACCGTCTTTTCGGTGTAGTCGAGTGTCTGTCTATATTCTTCATACGACTTTGACAACAAGTTGGCAACGCAGCTGCAGCATCCAATCCGTCTATCGATTTAAAACTTAACGCGCTTTATTTTTTTGTGTTTTCTTTTGTATATTTTTGTGAGATCCCGTTGATGTTTATTCTGCGCTGGTTGTGATATTACTGTAATAATAGGTGAAATAAAATAAACCATTGTGAGAATATACACCTCCTTTATTTTGTACAATTACAATAAGGACGAAAATCCTATATCTTCAACAACTAAGAGACTCCATGCTTTTAAAGCTTATTTGAAGATAATGTTGTGTCTAAGGACATACAGGGTAATTTCAAAGTTCGTAAACAAGCATCTGCTCGCAATAAAAACATTTCAGAAAATATACCTAAATATTTTAAAATGTTGATGCATTTGTCAGAATCTCTAGTATATCACATAGCTGGATATTTTTAAGAGTATTCAGAACTCATTTTGGTTGTCTTCACATTGTGGTCGCTCAGTTATTTGCTATAAACAAGCAATGACCTATCCATGTAGACACGTAAAGCAGACTGTCAGCGGGTACCCGTAGCTTTGTTTGCGTGTACTCCGTGTATGTATTACTATAACCACCCGTATTTGTAAACCGCAAATTGTGCAAATGCTACTTTTGTATAGATAAGCGAACCCAAAGTTTCAGGTCCAAATTCATATACCTTGTATATTAACCAAAACCGCAAGCTAACTTACCAAATCTGGGAAACCCTGTAAAAACGGTAACAAATATACAAAATCTTTAACACTCAGAAAGGTGCAATGTATTTACCAATGTCTCAAATTTTTTTCAATATTTTTTGCAATTCTGTGTGCATTCAAGCAAACGGAGTCACGGATAACAGTTGTGACATGTCTACCGAACCATAACGCCCAGCTGCTTTCGGGAATTATCCTTGTGGAATACCCTGTATACTACTTATCATGATAAAAGGTAGCCTAAACCCTTAAACAGCATTTTAGCAAAACGCATCAAGCTATTTAAGCGTGAGAATTTTTAATTTTAAGGGTTCCATCTTTGTAACACACCCTGTATATTACTTATCTGGAGAAAAACCGTCTATATTCTATTCTAGGTCATATGAAACTATGGAACCCCTATGCAAACTTTTAGTTCAATATATTTAAGCGTACCTAATTGAGCAGTAATCAAAACGGATTTTCACAGTATACCGTTTTCCTGAAATCGACAGTAACTTTTTTTTTAAATGGGAGGCTCTATATTTTATTCGATTTACGAATTCAGCTCAAAATTCTGAATACTTCTTATTGGGAACATTTTATTCTAAAGTTAACCGTTTTTGAGAAAATGGTGGTCAAAAATCGATATTGTATTTTACCTTAAAATACCTGTACACGAAACTTTACCTGAAATGTCTGACATTGTCAGGTTGGGTTTGCTTTCCCAGTTCCCCCAAAAGGTAAATGTTTGGGCTGGTATAATAGGTCGAAGAATAATTGGCCCCTTCTTCATGCAAGAGACATTAAATGGAGAAAGATATTTGGATCTTCTAAGAAATGAAATTGTCCCGGCTCTTGCACAACTATTTCCAAATAATCTAAGTGTTGTTACTTTATTTTACCTGTTGTATTGATATTTGAATATGATTTGTTAGGCAATAATCAAGCACCAAATGATGAAATATGGTTTCAGCAGGGTGGTGCCCCACCCCACTATGCCCATAATGTTCAGCAATATCTCGATGGTGTTTTTTTTAGAAGATGGATTGGACGTAGGGGTACAATCCAGTGGCCAGCTCGGTCTCCGGACTTGACGTCTCTCGACTAGTTCTTGTGGGACCATCTCAAAAATGTTGTTCTCAAAAATAAGGTATTGTTTATTCTTGGACTAATTTCGTACCTATGTGTACAAAAGTTCATCAAAATCGGATGAATGGTTGGCAATATATTTCGAGGTTTCCATATTTTTGTTACACACTGTATATGGAAATTAGGCAAACCTGAGCAAACCAGATGTAAATAAATGTATGCTTTTTACTACATAATCTAAGGTTTTTTTTATAGAAAATAACTGAGAACACCAATGTTAAAAAAACAACATAGCCCTAAATATTACTCTTAAAGGAAATTTAAAAATAAATTGTAAAATGTCTTTGGGATAGAAGTTGTTTTTCCCAATCCAATATCACAGAAACAAGAATTCCCCGTACGTGAATTATATTTTTCAAATAAACAATTTGAAAGAACAGAGCCCGAAAATGATGACACTGATGACATTTATTTTTGGTATTCTCTATGTTGGGCCACACCTGCGCGTCTGAGCCTAATGTGACGCTTAACGTGACGGTTATGGTGCAATCTGGCATTAAAAACACGTGTAGCCAGCAATTAATTCAATGATTTTATAACGGCATTGTTAATGCCATTAGGCGTTAGCTCAGGTGATACGTTACACGTAACGCGTAAATGTAGCCACAATGTGAAGCCTAGCGCCTAATTTTATCTCTCATGAATTAACGCGATTTGTCCGTTAGACCTTAACACAGATGTGGCCCCAGAATATTGCTGGACCTGCGCCTAATGTGACGCCTAGTGTCCATCACGTTAAGCTTCACATCAGGCGCATGTGTAGCCTCAGCATAAGAAACATAACATCGATAATAATCTTTTAATGTTACAATATTTCAATACGAGTAAAGCATGGCTTATTCCATATAAAAATATACGTTATCGCTAACACTTAAGTCGAATTTCAGGAGAGAAAATGTAAGATTTTATCATGTAAAAACTTGCCAGTATTTAGAGCGTATATACGCAAAACTCATTCCTTGCAAAAATTTTAAAAAATTGACATACCACAAGATTATAGTGCAAAATTTTACAAAGACAACCAATTTAGCTTCGTAATTCAAATTTTACCAAAGAAAAACCCAACAACGAGAAGGGACAATCGCGTTCCCGCCAAAAAAAATTGATTGGGAGTAAGACCTCATTACTGTCAAAGGTTCGACCGGCCAGGTTAGTCTGGTAGTCGATGACTAGCTTGTGTTGACAGTGCTGTTGTCTGTGCCATTAAAGTTTTTAAGTGTTTATTTTGCAATCTCGTGTCGTGCAAAAATATGCCGGGAATTTGTTGTGCCTTTCGCGGATGCAGTACTCAAGGACATCGGCACCCTGTATAATTAACATTTAGATCACAGTGTGCAAGGAATATACACTAAACTTTAAATCAGATTGATTTCTTACAATTTAGTATAAAATATAAATTTAATTTCTCAGTGTACAAGCAATTTTTACGCGGTCGCCTTTTCCTCAGTGTACGAGACCTGATTACTGTCAAATATTCGTGAACATAAAAGAACAAAGGATTCGACGGTTTTGTCGCTTCTCGTTGTGAGGTTGTTTTCTGGTTTTACCTTCTAAGACGAAAGAGTTTTTTAAAAATACTTTTCTTGTCCAGAAACGATTATTTTAAAAAGAAATTTTAGGTAGACTGCTACTTTTTTAAAAAAAATGATAGATTTTATGGCCTGGTAAGATACCTACTTCGTGTCAAGCATTTTCTAATAATTTGGACAAGACAAAAATTGTAGAGAAATTAAATAGTTTAATCTCGCGTCTCTCACGGCTTATTTGCTATAGATAAGGGGTAGATTATTAAGACCTTTTTTTATGTATATTGTAATGCTCTATAGCTCTATAACTTTTATCTGAAGCTTTGTTCCAGATTATTTTTCATGTTCGTACTAAAAGCCTAGCCAACGGGTCTTGTTCACGCCCTTTTGAAAGGCCTCGGTACAAAATAGTACTGGGATGTCTTTCCAAATGACAAAATCCAACTTTTCCAAAAGACTAAAATTCTTGAATATCTCAAAATAGGAAAAGCAACAAGGACCGAGTCTTGCATATATACGCCCCCTTTTTAAACGTAAACCTTGGTAAATAGCAAAGTTTGATTTACTTTTGAATTACAGGCAGTATGCCTGTGTCCTGAGGCTGCCAAAGATTCTTAAAAAAAATGTTTGAGTAGTTAAAAAATCGCTGTTAATTTGTTCATTTTTATTAGGGCATATTAAAAAAATAATAAAATGTTTAAGAAATTAGTAAAACACAGAGTCACACTAATCTGAAGCAGTATTCAACGCCCATTCCCCATTACTGTTCAGGGGCCCTACTCCGGGTGGTTATAGTTTTCTATAATCGACACATTAACAATGACAAAAAATAGTACCCCATGGGCGCTGAATAGGTACTTCTCTTAACAGAGACTGGAACTGCTGCTTAAGTTATACGTCAATGTAACATTTTACTAAAGCCATGTTAGGACTGTTTGAGGATTGGTTTTACATATTCGAATAATCAGTAAAAAATTAACTAAAAACAAACACCGCTTATGTACTTAACTTTAACAGAAAAAAATTCGACATCAGTTGTCCTCAGTACTTAAGGATATGTCATTCTTTTACAAATCGTACGCCTAAATATATTCATGATTTTCAATTGATTGGAAATTTTTTTTACAAATAATTTTCATAAAACTAGCCAACATGTGTATCGGGAATTAAAAAAAAAATGTTTCTTCCGAGATATGTTACTTATTTTGAAAAAAATTCCTGATACACCTATCGACTCACATAATGAAAAGACCCTATATCCGTACGATTTGTAAAAAAATGACTCATATGGGTCTTTAAACCTCTGCACTGCCTGTAAGTCTTACAGACCAAGAAGCGACCGAAAAAATCCGAAGTTTGCCTATTTCTGAAAGCATGAAACGTCTAGCAAAGGTAGTACTTATCGAGCAATGCACGTGCTACGGTTGACTTGGCGATTCCTGATCAGACAGCGGGTGAGGAGGACTTCCTCCCTCACGCCAGGAGGGTGAGAGTTCCAAGGCAATCGTAGCGCTCGTGCACTGTCATCATAAGTCGTCATCTGATCAGAATTTGCCCCTTGTGCATACTACCTTTGCTAAAAGTCCATCCTTGCACTAACGAGCATCAAAGTGTTCCTACAGTCGTCTCTGCGCCTATTATTAAGTTTTTACAGTATATTTTAATATCTGTTAACAGAGTGTTATATTAGGACTCGCCACATGATTTAGCCCCCCCCCCCCCCCCCCCATGTACTCTTTCAAAAAGAGCGACTCTTGGGCGAGTTGTAGGGCTGCAACTCGAAAAATGGTAGTCCCCTTTCTAGATAACACTTTACAAACGTACATCAGACCGCAACAGGGGAAAAATGGATGCTTATAAAAACCCGTTTTAGCCCTATAAAAGACTGAAAGCGAAATAGGTTAATCAGACAGACAATATGAAACAAATATTCGAAAACATTTTTTCGAAAATGCATTCTTCAAAAGATACGTTTCTTTGGAAATGCGCTTCCTTTAAAAACACTAATTTTAAATACACATTTTTTCGAAAGACGCTTGTTTAAAAATACGTTATAAGTAAAAACTTGTAAACATAGGTAAGTCCAGGGGCGTCTCTACACTATTTGGAAATAAAATTAGGATCCGATTTGAAAATAAAATACAAATATTTATTTACCTATTAAAGATTAAAAGTCTACTGTACTAAGGTATTTTAATGCTACAGGCGTTGACACAGGCGTTGACACAGGCTCAAAACTAGATTACACGCGTTTGGTCTCAGGGTATATTGTGGTATTTTTCTATCATTTTAGCCGACGGCATTTCACAATTTTAAATTACACAATGTAGGTAAATAAATATTTGTATTTTATTTTCAAATCAGATCCTAATTTTATTTCCAAATAGTGTAGAGACGCCCCTGGACTCACCTATGTTTACAACTCTTTAGCTATATAACAATTACATAGTCTCCTGGTCAAGTCTGCTGTATTCAGAATGTACCACTAAACAACAGTGGCGTGCAGTGACGTTGGAAGCAGGGTAGACAAAAAAGATGTAATAAAATAGTCAAATTATATTACCTACCTCTCAAAAAATCACATTTGAAAAGGTTAAACAATTTTGTGTGTCTAGTCTTTTAACTTTTCACTTAAGAAATGTCTTTTTAGATTCAGAATTAAACAAATTATTTTTTATAAATTAGTTCTATACGATGGTCTTTCTTTAAAAATGCATTTAAAACATCACAATAAACAAACAATACGTGTTAAAAGAGTATAACCGGCCCGGCCGGCTGTCGCCATGGCGTCCCGTAAAAGCCCAGAGCACGGTGACCTGCGCTACGACATTTGCCAATCGCTCGATCTCGTTTTAACATACCGCGATACATCCGTGCCTTTAAAATCGTACTTTAATCGGATATATATATATATATATATATATATATATATATATATATATATAGGTGCTGCCTTCAAATGCCGCTATAGCGTATATATAAATAATTTGTCCACCTTCATCGAGCTCTTATGGGCCACCTACAAGGGAAATATGGTGATTTCGGTAGGTTAAAATGCGATTATTGGACGATATATGACGTCTATGATATGGACGATAACGTTATACTTATTGAAACATTCCTTGATGGTATATAGAGTATAGAAGATAAATGGTTTAATGAAAAGTAGATAGGGAAACGCATAATAACATATATTTCTGTAAAAATTAAATTGGGAAATTTTATAATTTTTTTCTCGTGATTTTACTAGGGAAGGCAATACCTTTTTGCCAACATTATCTGCACGCCACTGCTAAACAAACGTGACCAAACCTCAAAAAGGTGAATATGTGCAATTCTGCTCAGGTTTGCTCAGGATTCTGTCATCTTTTCATTGACATTAAACTAATAGCTGTTTAATGTTAATGAAATGAGGACAGAATCCTGAGCAAACCTGAGCAGAATTGCACATTCTGTACAAAATTCAAATATCGCAAAAATGTATTTTCGAAAAACTGCATTTAGCGAAAAATCTTTTCGAAATTTTTTTTACTGTAGAGTTTTTGTAGATCTCGCCAGACCAGGCTATTGCCATATAATCTACCTAAGCTTCTTTAAGGCTAAAAACGGGTCTAAAACGCACGCTAGCTTTATCAAATCATTGCAGTACATTGAAATGGGATTGTACGGCAACATAATATTCACTTATTGCTGCACACATTTAGTAGCTATACAGACATTGAGGCGATAAAACTACATAAAGTCATTCTAGCCTATGTTTTTGGCAAAAGTATAATTACAAGATCCAAGTACAATACGTGAGTATTCGGCGCCCACTGCTGGTATTTTGTGAAGCACTGCTGTTGCTCAGTTATCTGGTATAAAACCAAACAATGATTTTCTGGTATAGACACATAAAAGACATAATTTATTAAATAAATAACCTCTGTCGAAAATTTGCGGCGTGCTTAAAGGAAAATTACAGAATATTTCAATTTCTTTAATAAATTATATGTTTCTTTAGGTGTCCACGCTGAAAATTCATTAATTTCTTATTTAGTTACAAATAACTGAAAAATATCAATGCTAAAAAATTTAAATAACAGTAATGGGCACATAACACTCCTCTTAAACAAGCATGAACTTTTATACTTAAGATTAGTTAGGGGTGACTGCCACAAAAGTGAGTAATTTTTACACTACTCCTGTCCTAAATAAAAATCTGAAATTAATACAAAATGATTTTAAGTTATTCAGTTTATCACTGAACTGACGAATTTTTCCTGTAAAGTGGAAGTATAGTTACATTCAACCGATATGGTACAAATAATGTACAGAATTATAGGGAAGTTAGTATGCAATCTGCAATTGGATGGGTTGCTGATCGGTAGTCTCCTTTCTGAAATAGAATAATAGTTGGCAACCAGCACGACTTTTACACAGGTCGTTCTGCCATGGCCAATCTTCCAGAGTACCATCACTGTCTGTGTCAATCCCTTGAACAGGGTTATTGCATCGATAGTATTTATATGGACTATTCAAAAGCCTTCGATCGAGTGGATCATGGCATATTGTTGTAAAAATTGAAACTAATGGGCATAGAGAATCCTATGCTAAGTTGGTTGCAAAAAACTCATAATAAACGTTCCTAAGTGCAACTCACATATTTTAGTATCCACAGTAATACTCTGAAATCTTTGTTTCTAACTTGATTATTTTAATTTTATCTAAGCAAGGGAGCAAAATGACTCACTTTCGAGTCCATCACCCCTAAGGAATCACCTCGTTTAATATCTTACGCTGTTCAGCAAACAGTACAAAAAATTTCATAGATTGTAATTACACTTCTGCCCAAAAGCCCATTTTTTACTCGTAGAATTCTACCGAGCTGTCCTCCTCATTCTAAACACGCAAGCACAAGCTAAGGTAACTTTTACACCTCAATTAAATAACAAGAAAAAACTAACAATAAATAAAAGATCACAGCCACCTCTAAATTCTAGAAATAAAAAATAGACTTTTTGATTACATTTCAGATCCGGACACTCCGTGTTATTTTTCCTAAGTCAAATCGTTCACGTCTTTTAATCAACTTATTTCCAGTTCTATCTAAAACAAAAAACAATGTTGTAGTCGGCGATGTGCTTAAATCAAAAATATGTACGTCCCTTTTTAAAATATTCATTATGACAAAGCGAAAATAGATCAACAGAATCTCGCTAAAATATCCTATTAGAGAAGCTTATAAGTGAAAAAATTACCTAAACTAATTCACCTTACTTGAGATCATTCCTAGTCTATCGACTCTTTTTCTTCAAGTTATTGTTATTGGCTACTTTTTGGGGTTTCTCGCTGATGAACAAGACTTGGGTAGCGCCCTTTAACATCAGAAGAAACCAGTATATTTGGGGGAACAGCAGAAGGGCAATGCTTATCAGGCAGTTCCTTGGTAACTTTGTCGTTACAGCCTAAAACATTTTTTATGGGTCTTGTATGAACTGTTACACTGGTATATATATATATATATATATATATATATATATATATATATATATATATATATATATATATATATATACAGATTTACTTGATCTAAATCAAAATTTTAATCGAATGAGATTTTTATTGCTTAAGTTGTGTTTTTATTTTTCTTGTTTCATACACACAAATTCATTGTCACCAGAGGCGTCGATGCCGGAAATAAGTACGTGCGTATACGGTATTTGACAAAAAAAAAAATCCCTGGGTGTGACTGTGTGAAATAAAAAGTGCGAGTTCGACTCGCATATAGAGAGTTCCGTAACACATACAATATTGTGAATTTCTGACAAACAACTATGGTAAGGCTAACCCTTGAACATAAATAAATAATCAGAGGCTGTAACGCTGTTTCTACACCATCTATGATCTGCAATGATTGTATATTTCAAATGTGGGAATTCCTATAAAAGCCTTTGCACATGGTGAGCAAATAGTCGTTTACTACCTAATTTCGACATGGTTATGCACAACGGACACTAAGGAAACTCCCGTAAAATACACTAACACCGCGTCAACCCTCACCAACCGCTCTCAGAGAGGAACTGTTTGGTGTGCGGTTTTCTGATCTTGTGGTCGCCTGAATCGCCTTGTTTTTCGGCTTTCGCTTCATATGCTTTCTCCTACTGAAACATCACTGTGAGCAGACCAAAACAGGCCAGCCTTACTAATAAAACACCAAGACCACCTTTTTTATCGACCGTTAGTAGAGGGGTCAAACTTTTGATCCTTACTGTATGCCTTTTAATAAAACCAAGTTATTTGGAATTCTAAACTTACCGTGACAAAGTCAACCTGTATAGTCTGCGCAAACAGATTGATGACATATGGAAACATGGCCACTCGAAATATGAAAAAAGTTGCCAACATTATTAAACCATTTACAATATACCTGCAAAAATAAAAAATATTACTATAACCGAAAAAGACATACAGGGTGTTAATAAAGCATGTGCCCAAACTTCAGGGTATTATTCCCAACTCACTTTTAAGACAAAACGTATATGTATAAACATAAATCCTAAACGACTTTGTTTTTAATACACAGGGTGTTGAATTTTTTTAAAATGTTTTTCCTGAATAAGTAGAAGACGCCAATTAGTATAAAGTAGCAGGTATAACGAAAATACAGTATAAAAATATGTTATCACTCCAAAACACGTAAAAATAGTTATTGAATAAACTGATATTCTGCTCCCTTACCATTTTGTCTTTTTCATTCCCATTTTTGACAAAATGCCCCTCAAAGATACGAACGGCGTACTAGCTTCCATCAAGTAGATAAATCCAAAAAAGCAGTCTCCAAGTCCTCCTCTTATATACTACAAAATACCTTTACATAAGAATGCAATTTTTTTTAGGAAATTGAATTAACTTAGTGTAGAAAATATTAACCAAACTAGATAGACAATGATCCTAAGCAACCCAACAAACCTAAGTAAACCTTGGAGATATTTCTGGATCTAAAAAAAACTAATTTCATTTTTCTAAAATAACTCCACTTAATATGCAATCAATTTAAAAACCATCTAATGTCCCTAACAAGCATTATCCTAATGCAGACCCCGATCTAGACATAATATATAGAAAAAAGTAACAAAACTTACCGTAATAAATAAAAACCCAAAACCCCCTATGAACACATGGTGAAATACTATCATGAAATTTTGCGACAGGTATGCTGCCACCCTCATAATTTTCAATATTATTTGATTTTTCATGCCGTTTAACTGGGGTTGGGTCATCTAAAACATAAAAATTAATTCGCATCAATTCAGGGAGTTTTTTAAGTGTGTATTTTGGAAGACTTCGAAAGAAGTAGACTGAAATAGCGACCAGAAACCTACAGAGTTCAGTCATGTTAAATTTTGAGTATCTTTGTATTGTAAATCCGGTTTATCAGAGTCTGGCCCCGTCGCACATCTGCAGTGTGGTCCGTTACCGTTGATCCAGACTCTGGCGTTAGTGACTGAGACACAAAGGAACTAGAAATTTTCATGACAAAAATAATTTAAGTCGCTATCTTTAGTCTAAAGATACATTTTCAGATTGTACAGAACTACCAGAGACAAAGCAAAGAAGGAGGAAATTCTTATGTCAACCCGCTCTTACCTTAGTACTCCACACTTTAAACATGGACCAAATATCATACAAAAAGTAAGCTGCTCCAAACCACGCATAACCTTCCGACATATAATGTGATGTCTTTAAAATATCTCTTGGACATGAAAATTGAACACACGTAAGACCAGTCAGGCAACAGAAGAGCGCTTGTACAGCAGAAACCAACCTAAAATCAATAAAAAAAAATATTTATGGGCGGAGTCTTGTGAAAAAGGATAGACTAATTTTTTTATCTTACTCTGTCTCGTATCTAAATATTAAAACATTTGCAGAACATTTTACAGTAAGCGTTTAGCTACATAGCTACACTAAAATTGTAAATTATCAGCGGTTGACCCATGTACTTACTTGTTGCTTATATCATACACGTCAGTATAACTCAATTTGTAAGCTCTCATGAATTTTCTACCCGAGTGAGTATGAATCTGGAGGTTGTTCAACGCCAGAAACAGCGACGGAAAGAACAACAATCCGCTCGCAAACAGCCACGATCCGCGCTGAATCGAGATGTGTTCTTCCCATTCCAAATCTCTGAGGATGAAGTAGGAGACTATTAGGGAACTTACTATGAGGAGTAGTAGGGGGTAGATTATACTGGCTTTTTTCGCCTGAAAAAGACAAAAAAGAAAAAATTAGTTGAGAAATATTTATATAATAGATGGCCTAAATATAATGGAAATAATTTGGCACCTATGTAAATTTAGGCCATGTATTATTATCGTAACAATTCGTGAGTTTTTCAGAATTATGTAGCTTTAGTCTTCGTATATTAACGATCAGAATCGACAAAAATTATATTAAAAGAAAGTAGTTTGTCAAATTTAATCAACAATAATAAATATCCTGTCTCTTGTCATAAGACATTACCTTCCAAAATAAGTATTAATGCTTACCAAATAAATCATGATAAACAAAATAACACAATTCCAAAAACAGCCAGTCAAAATGATATTCAAAAACTAAAGTTATTCACGTCTATACGTACGATTTAAAAAATATATACGTACATATAGTAGGGGCCAAGTAATGGTATTTTAACAACAAAACTTACTATGTTAATTTTTCATTAGAACGCATATGAATACACAAATTTGATTTTTTTTAAAAGGTCACAGCTATTTAAATTACCCCAAAAACGTTTAAAACTACGTAAAAATTCGGTATTTAAATCTCGTTTTTTAACTAGACTATGTCAGGAGTACCTATTATGCTGTGTTTAGATTATGTAGCTTCTATTGGTATATCTTATTATAGGCCAATCATTAGAGCAAAAAAAAAGTCATATATTGCAAAAAAGACTAGTAGAAAACCACCTATGCCATCATTTAAAAGATAGTCCGTAGATGTATTCTGATGTGTTTTCGACTATCAACTCTCATTAATTAATTTGTTATTAACAATTTAGTGCAAAAATCGCTTTTTTTTTGGTTTTTTGCTTATAAAACGAAAACTATTCGAAGAATTTCAATTCCGTAAATGGAAAAGTTGTAGAGAATTAAATTACGAAGAAAATGAGAGGTGGAGCGATCCGATCGGTTGATTAGAACCGAAGAAAATCCGGAAAAAGCGGAAAATTCAGCTTTATTTTCAAAAATTCATAACTTTTCCATTTATGAAGATTAAGAGCTGAAATTTGCCACAGAAGTAGATAATTATATCAACTTTAAGTGTGCGCAAGGCAGGTGCTGTCGGACTATTAGTTTTTGCGTATGTGCAATTTCAATTTTTTTATGCATTTTTTTGCCGGGCGCCAGCTTGCATTAAAAATGGTCCTATTTTAATTCTAATACCGGTTTTCAAAACTAGAAGTAAAATACTATAAATCGTATATCCCAAGTTTTCATTACAATACAGCGAAATGGATGAAACATGCACTTGAACATCGGTGTAAATGGCCTTGGGCGCGCGAGCGAGCGAGTGGTGGGGGAAGGAGGGGAAGCGTACATATTATATAGACATACAGGCGCGCCGTGCGAAGCGTCGCATCTTTTCACTGGATTTTCTCAGCGACTACTGCACCTTCTTGGAAGATTCTTTGTTTCATTTAGGGGTTATTGAATACGAGGAATCTGATCCTCTATTCAGATTCCACGAATAATTCAAGATAAAGCTGCTATTCCACCTTCTTGAGTAACATTCTTATATTTCTATTCTATAAATAAACGTTCAGGAAGGTTATTAATTTAAACACATAAATATATATTTCTTTTCCGTGACGGGAAAAACGTTTGACATTTTATCTCTGTTGACAGGTAACAAAAGGTCACTTTTTATGAAATTACTTTTTTCCCCGGGAAAAAAGTGAGTACTTTTTTCCCGGATATATATACACATAAGTAGAGGTAGATGTTTAAATTTAGAATATTTTATTATACAAAAGTTACATTTCCTTTCAGACATTTTTTAACTGTATATTATTCAAAATAACTACTAAACAACCACTAAGTTTGCAATTTTTAAATCAAATCACAGAATTAAAATGACAGATGTTTGATTACTTTATAGGTTTCCTTAGCAACGCAGGTCTAATTGTCGCTATAAGTACAACAGCCTACCAGTTTAAACATTCAAATTTCGCATCGATAACTTTCTGACTTTAATATATTGTAATAATAGGTTTTTTCCTCGGTTTCTTTCAATATTAAATCGTCGTTTTTCCCGTCGCAGAAAAACATAGTGTATTATACACGGGAAAAATATTAGATTTTAACTCCCGGTTTTTTGTCTCCCTCCGCTTCGCGTCGGGTACATTTGGCGGCAAAAACATTACAACAATTTTCTTGTATAACCCGCCTCTAAACTCTTAATAACCTCAGTATTTTCTTTAATCGTTAAAGTAACGCGTTTCCTTTTAGAAGTCATCTCTGCTCTAAATTGCAATGCAAACTGAACTCACTAATGGTTAACGGTCTAACGAGCAATGAACAGTAAACAAAACAAATCTTTATACAACATTCCCGCTGTTCAGATTACTGGAGGTTCGGATAAGAGCATGTTCGGTATTAAGTAAGAGGTCATACTGTAGTAGCTTTATCTTGAATTATTCGTGGAATCTGAATAGAGAATCAGAGTCCTCGTATTCAGTAACCCCAAAATCAAAAAAATAATCTTCCAAAAAGCTGCAGTAGTCGCTGAGAAAAGCCAGTGAAAAGATGCGACGCACCGCACGGCCCGCCTGTATGTCTATACATGTACGCTTCTCCTCCTTCCCCCACCACTCGCTCGCTCGCGCGCCTAAGGCCATTTACACCGATGTTCAAGTGCATGTTTCATCCATTTCGCTGTACTTTAATGAAAACTTGGGATATACGATTTATAATATTTTACTTCTAGTTTTTAAAACCGGTATTAGAATTAAAATAGGACCATTTTTAACGCAAGCAGGCTCCCGGCAAAAAAATGCATAAAAAAATTGAAATTGCACTTGCGCAAAAACGAATGGTCCGACAGCACCTGCCTTGCGCACACTTAAAGTTGATATAATTATCTACTTCTGTGCCAAATTTCAGCTCTTAATCTTCATAAATGGAAAAGTTATGAATTTTTCAAAATTAAGCTCAATTTTTCGATTTTTCCGGATTTTCTTTGGTTCTAATCAACCGATCGGATCGCTCCACCTCTTATTTTCTTCGTAATTTAATTCTCTACAACTTTTCCATTTACGGAATTGAAATTCTTCGTGTAGTTATCGTTTTATAACAAAAAAAAACAACAAAAAACCGTTTTTTTGCACTAAAATGTTAATAACAAATTAATTAATGAGAGTTGCGAGTCGAAAACACATCAGAATATATCTACGGAGTGTCTTCCAAATGATGGCATAGGTGGTTTTCTACTACTAGTCTTTTTTTCACACAAAAAGCTCTAATGATTAGCCTATTAGTCATATGCTTTAGCCTGTGGTATTCAATGACTTTGATTAAATTGGACCAATATTGCTTGAACCAAGAATGCCTCCTTCGCCGACCACGCGAAGTGCCACAGGAACGCATGCGCAGTTGAAAGGTTATAGGACCGATCTTAATATTTGTGTATGGTGTTATACATATACGTATTAAATAAACGTATATGGTGTTATATTAGTTTACATAGAACACATGTTTATGGGAGATTTATTAAATTTTTAGTTTGATACACCGCGCCGCTGCCCATGTAGAAATACTTATATTAATCGGTTGAAAACTTAAAAGCTAAAAAATATTTTTCATAAAGATATGGATGTTAGCTACGTAAATTAAAACTATGTAAGTCAGCTCTATGGATCCGGCAATCGCAAAGCGAAATAAATGTTGCTTGCAGATTTCCATCAGAGAAAAAGCCGAAATACCGCTAAGAACCCTTTTACCCCCTTTACGTTTCCGTGGAAATACGGCGACACGGTTTTTCACCAGGCCAAAATGAGATTTGTGCATTCGACACGCCTTTCGTTAACTCCAGGATGATACTGAGAACAAACATCATATTTAGCGTCGCTAAATATGCTGTTTAGACCAAATCTGCGGTGAAGCCATTCCATTACCTCGCGAGCGCAATGTGCTGGACAAACATCTTGTTGAAAATACATTTTTTCGTTCACCGCTAAAAAATGTATCCAGCATTAAGTAAGATATTCTATTGCAGATCGCTACGAGTGGCAGCCTCGTTGGTTGAAATCGCGAATTGTGATGTACTTTTTCGAGTTTTCCTAAAAAGGCTTATTTTTTTTATTTTCATAAAAACTACTTAACAACATCAAAATGTAAAAACGACGAAAATTGCTCTCCCCAGAGTGAAAACTTGAATTATTCGTAGACTTAAAATAATATTAAACAACATTAATCTCATACATTTTTAAAATGAGTAGCTATTAATAGTGACTTAACAAGTGGCAAGACAAAAATAAGTACTTTAAATACCTTCATATCGCTATCACTATCACATTTCAATACTATATAATTTATTTATCACAAAACTAGGAAAACTACCGCGCACGATAACTTTTTACATTAGAAAAACATGTAAATAATACGAAAAAACACTGTTATCGACTAAACGAAACGCACGTGTTGGTTTACTTAAATCATAAAAATATATAAGTTTATTGTAAACAGTGTGAAGTAATAATTAAATACACAGTGACGGGGTTTGGTGATCTACTAAATCAGTAAAAAATAATGGACTCGACTTATAACAGTAGAATGACTCTTCAAAACCTAACTCGTTAACTAAAAGATCTAAATTGAAACCAGTACTAAGCATTTAGCCTTTTTAGTGAATCAACCCCAGGGTAAATTTTTGGAAAAGTCCCTAAATTTAGCAATTAACTCCACTGCTATGTTCTATCCCTTTCTAACATATTCATCATGACAAAGAACACATCTGATGTCGTCAAGGAAATGAACGAGATAATTAATTTAAGAAAACAATAATCGTTCATGGTAATAAACAGGGCTTGTATTTGTCCTAATTAATTAGTAATAGTGCTTTAAATGTCTTAAACTCTTCACTCCAATATTCATTTTTCCAGACAAGTTTCGAATCAGGAGTTGGATAATAGACGAAGATCTATGTACCTATCTCTTTCCCAAGATCTTCAATTAATCTTAGACTGGGGTACCAAGAACCTTGTTCTGTTCAACGCCTCCAAAACCCAGTCTTGCTCCCTCCCACGCAAAAAATCTGGCAACGCTTACCCCATCCACATGAATCGCCAAGCCCTACAAAACAACGAAACATTCGATCTCGTTGGCGTCGCTTTCAAACATGATCTCAGCTGGCACAAACACATTACTTCAGTAGCCACATCGGCAGCTAAAAAGCTTGGTTTTCTCTTTCGAGCCAGAAAATACTTCTCCCCTTCCAACTTATACACTCTCTACGTTTCCCAAATAAGACCTAACCTAGAGTATTGCTCCCACATCTGGGGAGCGGCATCACCTTCGACACTTAAGATCCTTGGTTCTATCCAAAGGAGAGCCCTTCGACTTATCAATGGCCCAGCCCTCACGAGAAAGCTCTTCTCTCGCTCACCGCCGTGCTCTAGGGGATTTATCCCTTTTCTACCGCTACTTCTACGGATTTTGCTCTGAGAACTAGCCGGTATTATTCCCCCTTGAGTGTCCCTAACAGAACACCAAGAGGCGCGTTACGTATGCATCCCTTTACTGTCAAGCTACAAAAGCCTAGAGCGGACCACTTCTCTCGCTCATTCATACCTAGGGTCTCCAGATTATGGAACAGATTGCCAGCAGATGTTTTCCCTTCCCGTTCCAACCTCCAATCCTTCAAATCCCGTGTCAATAGACTACATTTCCCTTCTCTTCAGCCACCCACGGTACGTTAGTACTTAGGCTTGAAGTCTACGTGGGATGTCTTAGATAAAAAAAAATGTAACTAACTCATTGAACTATTTTACAGGTGGCAATACTGTACTTTATTCGTCAAATAAAGGCCTCTACGGATTATACCGAAAAATAAAAAACATTCTAGCTAAATTATCCTAGTATTTTTCTTTAAAATAATTTTTTGGGTTTGTATAACTTCCTTAAAGGATATATGCAATAAAAAAAATTGCATATTCCTTATTGACTTTTTGACCTTTTTTGCAAATTGTAAACTTTTTTTACGTCTGCCAGAATAAAACTGTCGAATTTCTCCTACGTTTGGCCTTGGTGTTAGATTATTGAGCAGCCAATAATAATCCAAGTTTTAGTTGTACGTAAAATGTTACTATTGAAAACGAATCGTTTTTAAGTACATACAAGTAAAAATAAACAGCAATCATTTTTTAAGGTATTCACCCTATATCGTTGTGTGTCAAGCTAGGTTAACCATAATCTACAGGTAAAAATACTGTAAAGGGCAACCCTGTAAATTCTCAACTTTCATTGTCCTAAAGATCCATCGCCTTTAAAATTAATGCAAGCATTTCAAAGTATAATACTTAAAAAAAAAAGCATGTAAAATTAAAATACCAAATGTTACCCATAATTTAAATACAGATAGTTACTTGTATATCAGTGGCGCCGCCAGCTTAATTGTACAACGATAAAAAACAAAAAAAAAACAATATCCATGGGTGGACTACAGGTTCTGACAAAATAAATAAAACTAAAAGGTGTGCACTGGTTATACCTGGGGACCGGGTACCGGAGCAATTTAATAGGGGATTTTTTTTTATTTCGAATAACGTCATTACGCCTGGGTGCTAGATTGGTGCCTTTTATTTATCTAAATAAATTGCTAAAAGCTGTAAACAGAAAAAGATGGATTGGAGGTCGAGAGGGCAGCTCGGTCTCCAGACTTGACGCCCCTTGACAATTTTTTGTGGGGCTACCTCAAAAATGTTGTTTTCAAAAGTAAGCCAAATGACCTCGCTGATTTAAAGTTAAGGATAGAAACAGAATGTAGAAGAATCGAGGAAACTGACATTCTTCTAAACGTTTTGCATGTTTTTCCGCTGTATTTGGCTTCCTGCCAAGAAGTAAATGGACAACATTTTAAACATTTGATTTAGTTTTCTGCGTCAACTTTTAAATTATTTCCTCCTGTATTGTTTATTCTTGTACTAAATATCCAAATAATATAGCGTTTTTTACGTTTCCAGTTTGACGAAACTTTTTAAAAACTTTACTTACAGTAGATTTAGTTAATGGATTTCTGTCAGGATATTTGTCATTAAAAATATTACAAACTTCTTTTTGCGTTCGCATTGTGTCCCCATAACCCAGTATTATTAAAATTTCAATTCTTAGAGTTTCTGTTAAATGATCCATTTTTTGTAAATAAACGAAACTGACAACGTCAGACATTGCAGGTAAACTTTCGTATACAGGTAATTTAAGGTAAAATACAATAAAATATCGATTTTTGACCACCATTTTCTCAAAAACTGTTAACTTTAGGATACAATGTTCCCAATAAGAAGTATTCAGAATTTTAAGCTGAATTCGAAAATCGAATAAAATACAAATAAGCGTTCCATTTAAAAAAAAGTTCCTGTCCATTCTCGAACTCACCATATAATTTCGTACCTAAGTGTATAAAAGTTCATAGAAATCGGATGAACAGCTTGCAAGACATTTCGAGGTTTCGATGTTTTTGTTATACAGTGTATGTAAATTAAAACCAAGGGAGCTCTGTAGACCATTTTCCATTCGGGAGAAAATTCTGACATTGTGCTGCATTTTTATCCTGGAAACTGTTTCTTTGATTCATAAACGAAAGGGGAAAGTACAGAGTTTCGCTGACTCCAATACTATATAGAAATGGTGATGAATTGCGACTACCTATTCCGAAAAGTGCTCTTACTAAGAACTCTATATGAGAGCATTAAGATTTATTATCATCTGCCAAGGGAATACAGAAATATTGGAAATTATAGCTTGGATGAGTACTTCAATGAAATGTTTTAATTAAATGCCATTGTTTATGTTTAATGTAAAGATGTACAAGTTTTTATTAACATAAATATTACCAATATCTAGTCGACCTATTGTAATCATTTTGCTTGTGCAAATTCTAACAATTTTTACTCAATTTATTTTATCATTGTATTTTACAATGACGTGTTACTATCTTGTCCATATTTATTTCATATTGATTTTATAACAATTATGTTTATCTTTTCATGTTTTGTTTTTCTGACGCTGCACTTTGTCAGGATAGCCTGATTGTTAAAGTTTCCGGAAGGAATATAGTTTTAGGTACTAGTTAATTTATTATAGCATAGCATACTAATACTGCTTGATAAATAACGAAGATTTGTTCTTGATTAGGTTAGTGCGTCGTAGTCTCGGTCGTAGTATTTGAAATATTATATTTTTAAACTACAAACTACTTTTTTTACTACTTGTTCCCTATATTAGAAATTTATGAAATTTATTTAGAAATGTATATTATGAGATACATGATACCATAAGTACCGAAATGAAAAGTAAACTCAGAATCAGAATCCTTAAAGAAAATAAAATGTTTCCTTATAAACCCAGGTTGCTTCAACTATCAGAGGACGATCTTGATAGGCGTATGCAATTTTGTCAAGAAATAATGGACTACATAGACATACAACCTAACTTTTAAGTCGTATTTTATTTTCTGACGAGGCCACATTCTGTCTTAATGGCTTCGTCAACAGGCACAACTGCCGGTACTGGTCAGACCATACGCAACATCCCCAAAAATTAAATGTGTGGGCAGGCATAATTGGAATCTATATCAGGGGCCTTTTTTTCTTCGTGAAAACTTGACAGCTAACTCCTATTTGTAATTTTGTTATTGCGAAAAATACATTCAGAAATAAACATACTTTAAAAATTGTTATCATATCATGTTATTTAAAAAAAAAACCTACCAAATACCGGTGGGGTTCAAGACTTTTGGTGTTGTGTGTACAAAGAAAATAGAATCCAGGTAATGTTTAAAAAATTCATATAAAATAGCAGTTGCATTTTGTTTAACTTGGCACATATAACTTGAAGATAGCTTTTACATAACAAACATGGAATTATAAATTAATTAAATGTGATTCGGAATTGCTACTGTGCTTAAGGTTGAGCTTATTTTGTATGCCCTATAGAACAAGTACTGCTAATAGGCTGACTATACCTATATTGTAAAATTAATTTAGACCTACCTACCTATATATATCAGCATGTTCCTCAAAAATTTTAATAACAGTAAATTTATTTGGCATTTATTGTTACGAGTCATCTTTGGCAATTATATTAACATTAGTCCTGTGACATTCCAAGTGATCAATTAGATTAATTCTTGATTAAATTGTTTGTGCAACTAGACATATGTCACTGAATGCAGCCCTACATAACTTTTTAAGGTAATTATTTAGATTAACGTAAATAGCGAATTTTTTCATGAAATTTTGCACAGACCCTAATTTTGGGTCGTAGAACACGAATCCGAAGTCAGTTTTTGGCGGTCTCGTAAAAAAAATTTTTTTTTTGTGCTCACCCAACCTGAGCAAAAAGGTGGTCAGGTTTGCTCAGTTTTGATTGATATAGATACATATATATCTATATCAATCAAAACTGAGCAAACCTGACCACCTTTTTGCTCACCCAACAAATTCAAAGAAATTCATTGAAAAAGTTAACCTAAAAGTTTAAAAAAAATTTTTACGAGACCGCCAAAAACTGACTTCGGAGTCGTGTTCTACGACCCCAAATTAGGGTCTGTGCAAAATTTCATGAAAAAATTCGCTGTTTACGTTAATCTAAATAATTACCCTTTTTAAATTTTATGGTAATGAAATGGAGATGAAAGTAAGGTAATTATTGATATTACTGTAAACAGCGAATTTTTTCATGAAATTTTGCACAGACCCTAATTTTGGGTCGTAGAACACGAATCCGAAGTCAGCTTTTGGCGGTCTCGTATGGTTTTTCCAAAAAAAATTTTTTTTTGCAAAACTTTTAGGTTAAATTTTAGGTTACCTTTTTTTATAGATTCCTTTAAGTTTCGACACTTCCACTTAAACATATCTGTAAACTTATAATTTTTATTTTATTTCGTCACACAAAACACCACATTTAGGCTAAAATAGCTAAGAAAATTGCTTTTTCCTATAGAAAATTCCATTTTATCGCTCTAGACGTCATTATTTTGCCAGCTGTCAATTTTCCGGCGTTGCCACGTTTATTATTATTATTCCTGGCGGAGATTTGAACCAAATTTAACCAAAAGGGCAAAAAGATGACCCCAACCAACACCCTGGGGCACGGATCCCTCTTCGCCTGCGAGGAAAGAGACTGGTCAGGGCCCCTAACCAGGTGCTAACCCTGCTCCGACCTTAGGGTGCCCTCCGATTCACCGTTATACCACCGTTATATCGAAAATATTAGATCTGTCACCTAATTCACCGACTTAGAAAAGTTTTTGATACGAACGGTGGATCGGAGGGCACCCTAAGGTCGGAACAGGGTTAGCACCTGGTTAGGGGCCCTGACCAGTCTCTTTCCTCGCAGGCGAAGAGGGATCGGTGCCCCAGGGTGTTGGTTGGGGTCATCTTTTTGCCCTTTTGGTTAAATTTGGTTCATTTTCGCATTTTCCCGCCAACTTTTTATTATTCCTAATTTACAACTTTGTCTTGAAAAATAAGTAAACCTGGCAACGCCGGACATTTGACAGCTGGGAACGTAATGGCGTCTACTACCAAATACAATGGAATTTTATATAGGAAAAAGCAATTTTCTTAGCTATTTTTGGCTAAATGTGGTGTTTTGTGTGACGAAATAAAATAAAAATTATAAGTTTACAGATATGTTTAAGTGAAAGTGTCGAAACTTAAAGGGTAATTATTGATATTACTGTAAACAGCGAATTTTTTCATGAAATTTTGCACAGACCCTAATTTTGGGTCGTAGAACACGAATCCGAAGTCAGTTTTTGGCGGTCTCGAATGGTTTTTCCGCAAAAAATTTTTTTAACTTTTAGGTTACCTTTTTTTATAGATTCCTTTAAGTTTCGACACTTTCACTTAAACATATCTGTAAACTTATAATTTTTATTTTATTTCGTCACACAAAACACCACATTTAGCCAAAAATAGCTAAGAAAATTGCTTTTTCCTATATAAAATTCCATTGTATTTGGTAGTAGACGCCATTACGTTCCCAGCTGTCAAATGTCCGGCGTTGCCAGGTTTACTTATTTTTCAAGACAAAGTTGTAAATTAGGAATAATAAAAAGTTGGCGGGAAAATGCGAAAATGAACCAAATTTAACCAAAAGGGCAAAAAGATGACCCCAACCAACACCCTGGGGCACCGATCCCTCTTCGCCTGCGAGGAAAGAGACTGGTCAGGGCCCCTAACCAGGTGCTAACCCTGTTCCGACCTTAGGGTGCCCTCCGATCCACCGTTCGTATCAAAAACTTTTCTAAGTCGGTGAATTAGGTGACAGATCTAATATTTTCGATATAACGGTGGTATAACGGTGAATCGGAGGGCACCCTAAGGTCGGAGCAGGGTTAGCACCTGGTTAGGGGCCCTGACCAGTCTCTTTCCTCGCAGGCGAAGAGGGATCCGTGCCCCAGGGTGTTGGTTGGGGTCATCTTTTTGCCCTTTTGGTTAAATTTGGTTCAAATCTCCGCCAGGAATAATAATAATAAACGTGGCAACGCCGGAAAATTGACAGCTGGCAAAATAATGACGTCTAGAGCGATAAAATGGAATTTTCTATAGGAAAAAGCAATTTTCTTAGCTATTTTAGCCTAAATGTGGTGTTTTGTGTGACGAAATAAAATAAAAATTATAAGTTTACAGATATGTTTAAGTGAAAGTGTCGAAACTTAAAGGAATCTATAAAAAAAGGTAACCTAAAATTTAACCTAAAAGTTTTGCAAAAAAAAATTTTTTTTGGAAAAACCATACGAGACCGCCAAAAGCTGACTTCGGATTCGTGTTCTACGACCCAAAATTAGGGTCTGTGCAAAATTTCATGAAAAAATTCGCTGTTTACAGTAATATCAATAATTACCACTTAAAGGAATCTATAAAAAAAGGTAACCTAAAAGTTAAAAAAAATTTTTGCGGAAAAACCATTCGAGACCGCCAAAAACTGACTTCGGATTCGTGTTCTACGACCCAAAATTAGGGTCTGTGCAAAATTTCATGAAAAAATTCGCTGTTTACAGTAATATCAATAATTACCGAAAGTAATAAAATTAACCAAAAATTGAAGTATTTTATACTCCCAGCAACCTTTATGCACCCAGAAATGCCCCATTACACTTATCAATTACATTAAAAATAAAAATATTTACCATTATATCAACAGTATCTTAAAAAATCAAAGAAATTTTTATATTCTGCTAATATCTACCTAAATATGAAGCGCAACTAAATTTAAAAGGCTGTAAGTGTGTTCAAGTACCTATTAGGTAATAAGTATACTTAGTTGTCTACCAAATGATCTTTAAATTAATAGCAATTAATTACAATTAACAAACTCAAGGACGAAAATACTTTATTTAAGTATGTCCTAATGGAAGCCTCACCTGTGAATTTCCTATATTTAGAAATTTCACAATATCAATCAATGAAAAATTAATGCACAAAAAATCGAAGAAGAGATACGCTTACCTCATTTTTGTAGTAATTCGACGTCTGAAGCTGAGATTTCTTATGCATCTTTGGCCAGTACACAGTTTCTCGGTTCACTTTTCACTATAAAATTGTAAAGATTCAGTCCGGAAAATAATAAGTTTCCATTTTTAGTTCATAATTTTCTCTGCAGACTTGCTAAACATTTCTTTTTGGTAGAAGTTTGAAGTAAGAAATTTAGGTTAGATATGTGTCACAAATGTCAAAAGAAAGAGGGCGCGCATGCGCCGTGCAAGTATGCCGCTCCAATTTGCCTTTCTCGGCTCATTTGAACTATTCCTATTTTCAGTATTTTTCAGTATTTTCCTGCTGTTCTGTGGTATTTTCTAACCTTGCTTATTTTTGTTTATTAAATGTGATTATTTTTGTGTATACCTGTTTTATACTATTTTCGCTTTAATTATCACTAAAAAACAGGGAAATGCGGTATGCACAATTAGTAGTGGGGCCTGCAGGCTGCGGCAAGGTAATTTTTTAAAATATACTTTTTAGAAGTGGAACTAACATTTATCATATTTTGGCTCATTTTATGGTGTAAAAATTTTTAGTCAACTTACTGCAGTGCATTAGCCCAGTATGTCCAGGACGCAAATAGAACTATTGAAGTAGTAAATCTAGATCCGGCTGCAGAACATTTTGATTATACACCATTAGTAGACATCAGAGAACTTATTCAAGTACAAGATACTATGGAAGATGAAGAACTCCATTTTGGTCCCAATGGTACTGTTATTTTTTACCCATTTTAGTGTCTAAATATTAAATTTGTTTCTTGTCAATTTGTGGTATGTTAAACATAATTTGTTTTAGGTGGTTTAGTCTTTTGCATTGAGTACCTTTTGGAGAACTCAGATTGGTTACGTGATAAAATAGGTAAGTACCTGAATTTTTTTTGTTGGGTTTTTTTGATTCTGTGAGATCTTCCTTCCCTCTTAAGAGCAAACTTCCAGTCGAGTCAAAATTGTACAGTACCTATTTGTTTTTTGCCTAGGTGATAATGAAGATGACTATATTTTATTCGATTGCCCAGGACAAATAGAGCTCTACACCCATTTGACAGCCATGAGAAAGCTAGTTAAGCAATTACAAGATTGGAATTTTAACGTATGTTCAATCTTTTTGATTGATGTGCAGTTCATGACAGATGGAGCAAAATTTTTATCAGGTAACAAAAAACCTCAACTATGAAATTCGCTAAAGAGGTTTAAGACTAAGTACTGGTTTAAGTTTAAATCTTCTGGTTGATCAGTTTTTTATAAGTTTGGTCCTGTCATTGTCATCATTAAAAACTTGTGAATTATTGTATTATTTCTGCAATTTGCTAGGTTTCCAAATAATTTTTATCTTGGAATTTGTTGTTGATATGAATTTAGTTTTAAATTGTCCTTTACTTTGTAAATTTGTGAAGCAACTCAGAAATGATTTCATAGTACAAAGCTCATTTTCCTTATTCTTACACTTGTTAATTTAAACTATAATACCTAGTCAGATTGACAATGGTGCTATGGCCATAAAAATCTTATTTATTTAAGATATTATTATAAAGTACATTATAATTATCAATATTTAAGGGACCATGGCTGCATTAAGTGTTATGGTAAACTTAGAACTGCCTCATGTCAACATTCTTTCAAAAATGGACCTTCTAAGCAAAACTGCCAGAAAAAGGTTAGACAGGTTTTTGGAGCCTGATTCACATGCAATTTTAGGTTGGTAAATTTTATAAAACAACATTTTCTATATATTTTTCATTTTCTGTTAAAGCATGATCCTAATTGAGAATATTAAAGTTATTGTGTATTTTTGTGTTCTAGGAGATATAGAACTAAACGGAATGTCAGCATTTAATGACAGATATAAACAGTTAACTGAAACTATTGGTAAAATTATAGAAGATTATTCACTTGTTAGATTTATTCCTTTGAACCTTAAAAATGAAGAAAATATAGGTAAGTGTAAGGTAATCAAATATTGTATAGGCCCATAACATATATCTACAGTATATCCACAGATGGGGTAGATAAGAGGACAAATGGACCAAAAAGTAAAAGATATTTTTACATACCCTGAACAAAAAGAAAACAAATTTTTGGCATTGTGGACCTCATTGTTAAAGCAAGCAAAAAAATTTATAAAGAATCACCTTTTTTCGTATCTTTCACTTTTTGATCCATTGGTACTCTTGTCTTGTCTACCCCATCCGTAGACATACTGTATGTAATGCATTTTGTACTTGTTATTTATATTACTTTAAGAACAGTATTCAGTACTTAAAACTGATTTTAAGGGCGAGAGTCGGCACTCATCTCCACTATTTTAATCTTTTTGACATTGTTGTTGCTCAATTATTTGCTATAAAAAACTGATTTTCATGTGTAGATGCATAAAAAGAGAGAATTCATTAAGGAAACCAAAATTCTATTTTGTACTTTTAGTTTAAAACCGCGCATCGCGGAAATTCGACAGACGTATCGCAGATAAGGCAATGACAATGTTATAAAGACAGGGATTGGACCTAATTATCCCTCTTAATTTATTACTATTTTTTCAGGGGATGTACTAATTACTATAGACAACGTAATTCAGTATGGCGAAGATCAAGACGTAAAGACAAAGGACTTTGAAGAGGAAGAACCAGAAGAAAAATTTGAAAATTATACACAAGATTAGATAGAAAGGCAGAAAAACCACTTTATTTAATATATTTAAGTTTTATAACAAAATATGAAGTTTTTCATTTATCCAGCGTAATGTTACTGAAATATTTTCACTAAAATACCTCCGTTGCTATGGTGATCTGTCAAAATATCGTATTTTGATTGGTTTAAAATTATAGGTGTGGAATTTTCACTGAAATATTTGCTCCAAAAAAGGCGTTTGACCAACGGGATTTTTCGAGGAAGGCTGCCTGGTTGCTAATTATTCTGTGCTGTAGGTCATTTGATTTGCCACCTCTTTCTAGCAAGCAAGCAGTGAAATATGTCCAATGTTTACATTTCCATTTAAAAAGTATTTACATGTTTATGAGCACCTGAGCAAACCCTTTATTGTTCTGTGTTGAAGTATAGCAGAAAATTTAGGTAAAAATGACTATAATGAGGTTTACCTCTATCAAAGCTGATCGCACTTCCGCAAGTCAATGAACGCACTGTTTTTTTGATGACGTCATAATTCGTCAGTGGGCATCTGACATTTGACACGTCACTTTTAGGTTAACGCGAATATTTTGGGAGTGTAATGTAATGTTTATTTATTTTATTAAAAATTTGTGATACCAGCGGAGCCCTGGTTTAAGATGTTTAAAAAATTAAAAGAGAAAATCACCGAGGAAGTTAAAAGCAGCCCTCAGAGATTCCAGCAGTTAACGCAAAGCGTTAGTGATAAATTACAGGGGACAAGTACCCCTGACGATAATTTTTTTTCAATAGCTGAAGACGGTAGGTCAATATTTTTATTCTTAAAAACGGCTTTTGACTGCTTTTCTTTTAAATTCTATTAGAGGCATAATTATATAATTAGAGGGTCCAATGAAAAATGTGCCTGAATAAAATTTTATGGTTTCTTCATCATGAGAAAAATGAGTTCAACAACTTTATTTGCAAGGAAATATTATGCTTAGGAATATGATTCTATTTTTTTACTGAAGATACTTTATAGTTTTTGAGACTGCACCCAGACATTTATTTAATTTTACTATTGCAGCTAAGAGAAAAAAAAATATTGAAAAAGTAAACAGGTTCTCTTTGCTTAGGTTTTTTAAATATTTTATTTGTTGTTTAAAATCCCAACATTTTAGACAATAAAATATTTTGTTTCTTACATTAATGCTTATGGCTGAAACAATGAATAAGAACTGTTACTTTATGAACAATATTTCTTAACAAAAATTAAAGTGATATATAAAAGAAGAAACTGACTGAAATATCAACGCACACACAACTGCTGGTCCTAAGATTTGAAAATTTTGCACAGAGGTTTCTTAACTAACGTAGGCATCCACTAAGGAAGAGTTTTTCAAAATTCATCCCCCAAAGGGGTGAAATAGGGGTTCAAACTTTGTATGAAGAAAAAATTTTAGATGGTCCAATAAGTCGAAATTTCATAGGAGTACTCGAAAAAATAAAGTTTAGTTTCACTGAGAAGGTTTAAGATTTAGTACTGGTTTAAATTAAGATGTTATAGTTGATTGATTAGTAATGTTTTACAGGTTTCTGTCCTGTCATTGTTAATAAGTCGTCATTAAAAACGTATGAATTATTCTGATATTTCAGCGATTTGCTTGGTTTCTAAATGATTTTCATCTTGGAAGTAGCTGTAATGAATACAGTTCTATTATTGTTAAAAGTACATGCTAAAATTGCCCTTTTCTTTGTAAATTTGCGAAACAGCTCAGAAATAAATTCATAGTATAAAACTTAGTTGTCTTGTTCTTACACTTGTCAGTTTAAAACTTTTGGTTGTCAAATTAGACCGGACTAGCATTGGAGAATCTAGCTGTTAATGTTTAAACACGTGTTTTACAGTTTTTAATAAATCAACCCATAAAGGGGTGAAATGGGGGTTCAAAGTTTGTAATGGAGTAAAAGCTAGTTCTTACATATTTGTCTAAAATAAGTGTTTACTACTGAAATAAAAATATGTGTCATAAAGACTAATCAATACTGCATGTTAAGTTTTATCAGACTTAGGTTTGTTACTTAGGTACTTTTTGCACTGAACAGGCAAAGGATTTGTTAACATTTATTATGTCGTATAATATGTCAGGTCTTAGGCCGTTCTTACAGTGAATGAACTTGTAGGTCAGCTACTTCAAAAGTTATTAATTTTTTAATAAATTATATACTCGTTTTAAGTTGAAAAAAAGATAGGTACCTACTTTTATTATAAAATAATCTAATTTTAGATGCAAATACTTCAAATATGAGCTCAGATCAAGGCTTCTCCAGTGTAACTTTGGTGTCTCCTTCTGCAGACAGCAGGTCTAGAAGGCTGTCAAACTCGTCCTTAGCTAGTGATGTGTCTTTTTTACCCAGATATGAAGCTGGCAACTCATATCACTTACAAGTAGGTTTATTATTTATAACATTTTTACAGTAACCACAGCTCTGATATGTTAGTACTTGGGAATGAATCATTATACGGTTTTCTGAGATTACTGAAAAGATCAGACTAGCTTAAGCAAAACAATAAAAAAGATCTAAACGAATTAATAAAGTCTGGTATACATCCAACTTAATAAAATTATTGTACTTTCTCTTTCTTGTCCATTCATTTTAGTAAGAGAAACCAGAAAATTAAAGATAAAATTATACATTGTTGACAAATTTGATGTGGTTATTTGGATAAAAAATGATTTATCAGTTCAAAAATATTTAAAATTTTAATTAAAAGCACTTTCAAAGCAAAAAGTTGTCAGTGGTCAATATAGAGTTTATTACTGAGGGTCCTTTATCTATATATTCCCAGTTGATTCCTTAACCCTGATCTTTAGTAACCAAATATATTAAACTGTTTTATTCTTTTGTATTAATATATAAATGGTATCTAAGGCTTATATAGGTCACTCTATTGATCCCTGCTTTGTAGTAATTAGGAGTATTGATTCCATTAATGGATAACCTCATTTTGGTATATAAACATTACCATAATTGGCTGTTGCACTTAATTTTTAATTTTGAAGGCGTTTTATAGAGCAAGTAAAATTAGAATTTTCCATATTCTTCCTTTTTAATATAAAGTTTTTTTTGAGAAAATAACAATACAAAATAAACTTTCATATAAGTAAATCGTCGCAAGAGGATTATTTACTTGACAACATCCACATGCAGATAACATTAACAGAAGTTATAGGTAAGTTCCAGAGTTCAGCGATTAACTCTGTCGCATGTTTATTATGACAAGGTCAAAACATAGCTGATGTCATCATCATCAAAGAGATGGATAGAAAAAAGTTAAGTAGTTTCTGTTGATGGCAGTCTTAGATAATCGTCATTCATGGTAATTAAAAATACCTGTACTTTCTTAACGTACTTAAATATTATTTTTAAACATGGTCAAAAGGACATTGAGTCAGGTGTGATTGTTTTGATTAGGATCATTGTGATGGTTTTGGTTAAAACTGTTATATATAGAAAATATTTTAATGTTTTAAATTTTTAATATGTTGACTAAAAGTGTTTCTGTGTAAACTATGACTGTTATTGTGAAAATTATTTTTGTATTTTATGACCTATGACGAATGTAAGACTTACCTATGTTGAAAACAGGAATAAATTGATTTGATTTGATTGATTTGAAAAGTGCCCAAAATGTAATTAATTCCCTGAACTTTATATGTGGCAATACTAATACTGCATGTTTATTGGTCAGTATACATAACGGAGGTACCAGCTAGTATCTGATATCCTTTTTGTTATTTACAAAGAACGGAGAGAGATAACAAATCATCAGCGCTGATCGAAGTGCTTAGATCATACTTCCCGTCTGTATATTATTTATATTGCATTGTTTTGTTGTTTAAGAACGTTTATAATTCAACATTTTTGCTATATTTATTTATTTATTTATTTGTTAACGGGCACTGCCCAATTTCACAGAAATAGACAAAAATTTTACAAACTAGGTAATCTTATATCTGATAAATTCCAGTACATAATAATCAAAGTATGGATGGCATATTTTATAGATCTTATAAATTAGAGGCTTCAAACTGTATGCAGTTGGTGTGAGAATAATAAAATGGCACTAAACACAACCAAGTGTAAAGTTATATCTTTTTCCAGAAAAAGGTATGTTATGGATCATGTTTATAATATTGATGGCTCTCTACTACCGAGAGTTACACCAGTCAATGATCTTGGTATCATTTTCACTGTAAATATATTTTTTAGTCTGACCTAGATGTTTCTGAAGTGGAAGACAGTGCCTCCCAGTCGTCATCACAGATTGGTCATCTGTCAAAGGAGCAGATCTACAATGCCTTTCAGAAGTCGCAGATGAGGTATCACAAGTACAGAGGGCGTTACACCGATCTCGCTCGACATTACAAGGAATTAGAGAGAGAAAGCGCTAAAATGAAAGTGAGTCAAACAAACAAGGGGCAGTTTTGCCACATTCACTATTATATTTCAGTATACGCCTAAACAGGTTTATATGCGAAAAATTATCCAACCCAAAAATTTTATCCCTTTCAATTTTGAAACCTTCTCATCGGTTTTGAAACCTAGAAAACTGTTCTCTACTTAATCCAAGGTATCACTGGTATAGGTTTATGGTAAAAAAATTGATATTTGTTTTATTTCAGTCTGTATTAGAAGAAACCCAAGACAAAGCCATCCGCAGAGTAACAGAACTAAAAGAACAATGCACTTTAGAACAGAAAGCTAAGGCCCACCTAGAAAGCGCGTTACGGGACGACCTAGACGAAAAACAAATGAAAATACAGTCCCTTCAAACGAAAATAGGCTTGCTACAACAAGTACAGCATATGGGAGATAGTCTTACTGAGGTAGATAAAAAAGAAGCAACCAATCACGTCGAATCGGAGAAGTTAGAGCAGCTGACGAAGTATTTGAATGATGCTCGAACTGAGATAGAAGCATTGAATGGTAGGATGCAGGAATATAAGGCCAGTGCAATAGTTTTTCAGAGTAAGGAGCAGGAGTATAAGGCGAAGATAGCTGGGTTAGAGAAGGATATAGTTGGTTTTTATGAGAGGTATGTAGTACACATTTTGAAATATTTATCTGTGGTTTAAAAATCTTGTGTAATTGTATTGCAGGGAAAAAGAAAACAACATAAAACTAGCCGAAAACAAGATGGAAATTCACAATGAACTTCTGAGCAAAGACTCTGAAATTGGCAGGTTAAAGAAGGATATAGAATCGTTGAAAGCTACATTATCTGCACAAGAAAAAGACGGGAAATCAGTCAAGATAGAAAATTTACAAAGTCAAAACAACAAACTCATAGAAAAAATGGAAAATTTGACCCAAAAATGTAATGGTTTGGAGAGCGAGTTACTGAAAGTGGAAAAGTACAAAATAGATATAAGGGAACTGACTGAGAAAAATTCAGAACTGAGTAAAAGCATAGAAGAAAATAAAAGGTTGACAGAGAGAGTACAAGAGTTGGTGAGTGAAAATAATCAGTTACAGAACGTCGTCGGAAATTTGAAAGTGGGACTGAGCAGTTGTCAAGAAAATTTGAAAAGGTTGGTAATTTTATTTCATAGTCTTACAGCTGGCTGCGCCAAAGTTTTAATTCAGTGTTAACAACAAAATATATTTTATATGGGATTGTTTCTATAAGAAATTATTAAATTAGAATATTTTACAACCTATTATACAGTTATAATTAAATGTTTTATTTTTTTAAAAATTTTTAAGACTAACAGAAGAGAAAAACAACTTAATCAACACAATCGAAAAAGAAAAACAAGAATACGAAAACCAAATAGAAACATTAAGAGACAGCGCTAAGAAAGGCCTATTCACCTTAGAAAAGCAAATTTTAGATAGATTAAAGCAAACCTATGAAGAAAAAGAAGAAACGCTAAAACAGGAATTCGAAAGAAAAATTGAGGAAATATCTTCAAATAATAATACACTAAAAGAAATACGTTTACAGCTAATAGGAAAAGACGATATGATTAAGAATATTTCGGCGGAGTTGCAGGATGTAAGAGACAGGTTATTAGACAAAGAGAGTCGATATGCCGAGTTAGAGAGTAATCATTTGGAGTTGATTGAAGAGAGTACAGAGTTGAGGAGTAGCATGAGTAATTTGGAGAGGCAGACTGCCGAAGTTGGGGGTGAAACCAGTAAGGGTTATGAAGACAAGATTGGGCGGCTACAGGTAATAACAAGGGTCTTGGTAGAAATAATAAGAGAAAAAAGCAAAGTTTAAAGTTTTTTTAGTCGTCACTTGGTTTCTAAAAAGTTTATTATGAAAATGCAAAAACAAAACGGAACGAATACATTTTCTTTATAAATTTTCCCCAGTTCTAAATTAATTTTTGTCTGATTTTTTTTGTTTAAGGATAATATATGGACTCTACAAGAACAACTTAGTAAGTTCAAGAAAATATGTCAGGAGAAAGAAAACGAAATTGTGCTGCTGAGCAAAGACCTATTAGAACTTGAAACTGAAAATGCTGGATTGGTACAGGAAGTAAGGTGAGCAAAACATTATAAATTACCGTTTGCTACTCGCAGCTTCGCTTACGTCACATTTTGAGGTAATTTAGGTTTGAGGCACAGCAACTCTACTTTTATTAGCCAATAAGATACACCTTAAATTTAGTGAATCTATCTTTATTAATAGCAAAGATATTTGCCCATACTAAGACTTTCCGGAAACCCCGTATTCAGGGTTTAGGAACACTTTGTATACTGAACTTCTTCTGAAACTTAGGTTGAACAACGAGAAAGAAACAGCCGCAGAACTAGAAATAACGGAAGCTGACCTACTGGAATTAAAAGTGCAAACATTGGAAGAAGAGAAAACATCGCTGTTGAATAGTTTTGAAGTGGAACGGGAAATATACAACAAATTGTTGGATGAACACAAAGAGCTAAAGGTTAAGGAAATACGCATGACCGAGCTGGAGGATAGAAACAAGAAATTGGAAGAAAAGATTGTAAGACTAAAAGGGTTTTTGAAGGATAAGGTAACCAGTATTGTGGAACTACATAAAGTAAGTATAAAAATCGAAGGGCCTAAATAAGAAGTAATTTGAAATTTTTAAAGATATATTATGGTCTACTGACCAAAAGTAGCACAGGAAGTTTTGGTGTCCTTTCATATTAACGACAGAAAAAAAAAATAAAAATTTAGTTTTTTCAAAATAACTCGAAAACGAAAAATTATATAAAAAATTTTGGAACATCATTTTATTAGTTCTTTAATTACACAACTTTTTTCCCATTTAACAAATTCTGTATTTCTAACCATAAGTGAGATCCCCCTTCTTATCTTGTACAGCGTGTATACTACTTATTATTTTTGTAGATAAAATTAAATCTAGAACAACAACTAACCAAAGCAGAGGAATCCCTCAGAATCGGCGAGGAGCGATCAGAATCTATAGAAATAGACAAGACAGAGTGTAACCTGCTCCAGATCAAAGTCCAGCAGCTCGAAAACGAGAAGGAGAACCTTCTCAAGTCGTTCGAGAGGGAAAGAAAGGCATACGATCACTCTTTCCACACGAAGGACGAAGAGACCGACGCTCATAGAGAAGAAATAAATAACGAAAATGTTTCTTTGGCGAAAGATGTTCTGGAATTGAAGACTGTTAATACAGAATTGAGCGGGAAGGTTAGGATTTATGAAGAAAAAGATCAGGTAAAAATTAAGTATTTTAATTTTAAATTATTTTACAAGTAAAAACTTTTATTAGGAGTGAAATTTTTACATATCTTGCAAAATTTGACCCATTTGTCCTCTTCTAAACTCCATCCAGACATACTGTATATTGATAAAATTTGTTGGTTTAGGCAGTGGAACTGGAAACATCCGAATGCAACCTATTGAAATTAAAATTACAAGAATTGGAACACGAAAAAAACGAACTAGTATTTTGTTTCGAAAGAGAACGGGAGATGTTCAACAAAATTTTGGTAGAACACAAAGATCTGAAACTCAAGGAGGAAACCATAAAAGATTTGGAAAGTAGTAACCGGCACTTGTCCGAAAGAATTGCTGATTTCAAAGGATATTTAGAAGAGAAAGAAGAGTCCATTGTGGAGTTAAGTAAGGTAAGAAGAGTAAATGTAGAATAGTAGTAGAATTTCAGTAAGAATAGTGGTGATAAACTTCCGTTCTTTTTTAACCAACTTCAAAAAATAAGGTTTTGTGTTTGATAGTATTTTCGCGATTTTCTCGGAAACTACTGGACGTATCTGGATGAACTTTTCACTGACTCATAAAGCAATCCTTCAGGAAGGTTTTAATATGTATTAGTTGTTGCCTGAGGCTTGCGTTAGGTACAGAACATAAAAACTACTTGGGCAAAATTAAGGATTAAAATTTGCTTATTGGTTAAAAAATGTAGAAAATATATAATTCTGATGCGGTGGGATAACAGGGTATGAAATATAGCGGCAGACAATTTTTTTAACTGTATACAGCGTGGCCAGAAACGATCTTAACAAATTTGAAACTTTTTTATTTTTGACTTTACGGAAAAAAGTTCTGCTTGTTGAGAAAATATTTGACCCAGCATATACTGAGTGTCAAGAAAACTCTCCTTAATTTTAATCGCAAAGTACAATAACGTAAGAAAGGATTGTCCAGAACTGAAAAGTGATTGAATATAAAATTTGACAAAATAACTTCATGGTCACCTCTTTGATTTAAAAAAAAGTGTTTTGAAATACATGTGTTTTAAGTGACATATTACCAAAAAAAAACATGAAAAAAGTATTGTTTTTACTTAAAATATAAAAAAATATTTTTGGAACGTGTTTCATCCAAGGACATGCAAATAGACTGTCCAGATAACTTGTTAAAACATTTACGTTCAGATTCACTAAGGAGGTTTAAGATTTAGTACTGGTTTTAATTAAGATCTTATATATAGTTGATCAGTTATATTTTGACAGGTTTTTGTCTGTCATTGTTAATAAGTCGTCATTAAAACCTTATAATTGATTCTGATATTTAAGCGATTTGCTTGGTTTCCAAATGATTTTCATTTTGGAATGATTTGCTGTAATGAATTTAGTTCTATTATTGTCGAAAGTACGTACTAAAATTGTCCCTTTATAAATTTGCGAAAAAGCTCAGAAATACATTCATAGTATAAAAATTAGTTGTCTTATTCTTACACTTATCAGTTTAAAACTTTTGGTTGTCAAGTTAGACCGGACTGGCGTTAGAGAATCTGGGTGAAAATGGCTGCTACTTCCTCTATTTTCATTTCCACCTCCATTTGTCCCTTCTCTGTTTCTTTGCCGACCGGATAACTTCATTTTGGCTAGTTCCAGGCTGGAATTCACAATCACTTTCAAGACCACTAATATAACTAGTTTTACTTTTGCAGGTATCCCAGTGACTTTTCAGTCTATCCTCTAAACCTTGCATCTCTTTACCACACTTATTACACACAGCTCTGTATGCTAATTTGCCAACCACTTTCTTTTTTATAAAATGTTGCCAAATGCAAAATTCCTTTCTACCCCGACTTGTCACGATTCAAAATTTCGTGCTACACTACTCTCATAAGCAAAAATATTACTTATAGCTGGAATAGGCGCGTGTCATTTATATAGCCGAGCGTTTTCCGACTCGACTTGTCGAATTTTATTTGGGTAAACCACTTTTATCACTACGTAAGTCTACATGTATTTTTTTAGAGCAAAAATTTTTTTTGTAGATAAAACTAGAGCTTGAACGCACAGTCGCCAAACTACAAGAATCTCTTACACTGAAAGAACAGGAACTTGACAGTTTACAAATAGACAAAACTGAGTGTCAGCTCCTAGAAATGAGAGTTAATAGTTTTGAAGAGGAAAAACGAGTCATCTTAGATTCTTTCGAAGCAGAAAGAGTAGCGTTCGATAATAGAAACGCCCGAAAAAAGCACAAAATTGAACAATTAACTCGAGAAATTGAACTTTTAAATCAAGAAAAAGATGATCTGACAAAGGCCTTCGACAAGGAAAAGATGGCTCTTCTCGATTCTTTCGAGAAGGAAAGGAGAAACTTTCAGTTTGTTGAGGATAAAGTTAAAGAACTCGGCGAAGAAAACGCTTTGCTTAAAGAAGAGAAAGAACGGCTAAATAATAGGTTGAAGGAGGAAAGCGATATGTCTGGCGGCGAGATTGCTAGGTTGCAAAATGATGCGGATCGGTTACAGAAGGAGTGCGACAATCTGAAGAAAGTTTTGGGTAAGTACGAGCATTTTTGTTGGTATCTCTTCCCTGACTTCCGGACCCATTTTTGTGTTCCCTGACTATTCTAGGTTCTCCATATTTTCCAGATTTGTGGGCACTCTGTTAATAAATATTTTTTATAGATGAACGGGAACAACTGATCACCACACAATCCCAGACCATCGAGAAGTTGCACCACGACATCGACGAGAAAGAGGAAAAACTGAAAAGTATGAACGATTCTTTGGAAAAGGAGAAGCTAGGACGTAAGAAAGCGATGCAGAAATTAAAGGAGATGAAACAGGAGCTGGACAAAAATAATTCCGAAATTACCGAAATTAGGAAATCTCTGGAAACCGTTGAGAAATTATATAGTGAAGTTACAAGTAAGCAATCGGGAGATGTGCAAATATTAGAAGAGACAAAAAGGAAATTATATGACGTGGAGAATGAAAAGCTAAGGTAATTGGTCTTTTTTTACTTTCAAGCGACACTAGTCGTGAATAAAGTATCATATATATATATATATATATATATACAGCGTGTCTTCGGAAGTTCTTACCACATGGAAATTTTTTTTATTATTGATCTTACGAAAAAAAGTGCCTCTTTATAAAAAGTTCTGCATCGTGAGAAAATAGCAATTCCATTCAAAAATTTGATCTAGTACATACCGGGTGGCTCAAAAATGTAAAAGTCCTAATACACGAGAAGCTAAAAAGACATAAAATCGTTATTGAAAGGTAAACTGCTACTGAAAATGTGCTAGAATTGACTTTTTTTATGTTAGTAAATTAGGTTTGAAACATACAGAAGGTCCCAAAAATAAAATTATTTTTTTTTATTGACTTTACAAAAAAGTATATCTTCATAAAAAAGTTCTACATTGTGAAAAAAGAGCATGGCTATTCAAAAATTTTATACAACGCATACAGGTGGCAAAATAATTTAAATTTAAATTGTGACTTTAATCTGTTTAAACCTCCCTGTATTGTCCTACATCAAGTTTATAAATAACCATGCTCTTTTTCTACAAGGTAGAACTTTTTATGAAGATATACTTTTTTTGTAAAGGCGATAAAAAAAATTAGTTTTATTTTTGGGAGCCAATTTTTGGGACATACAAAAGTTTACAGCAGTTTACCTTTAAATAACGATTTTATGTCTTTTTAGCTTCACGTGTATTAGGACTTTTACATTCTTGAGCCACCCTGTATATCCAAGATCAAATTTTGGAATGACGATGCTATTTTCTCATGATGCAGAACTTTTTATAAAGAGGCACTTTTTTCATAAAATCGAGAATAAAAATTTTTACCATATGGTAAGAACTTCCGAAGACACGCTGTATATATATATATATATATATATATATATATATATATATATATATATATATATATATATATATATATATATATATATATATATACTATATATAATAAGAGAAATAAAGGTATTTAAATTTTTAATTTTTTTTACGATTTTTAATTTTTAAACGCTTGCTATTTAAAATCGAATTAAGATACGGACCTTGGATTTGCGGTAAAATGCTTATTTTTTGAAGACCTTAAAATGAGGTGCCACACGGCATAGGGCTGCATTTAAAATTTTTGACCTCAACTCCCTAGCGTCACTCCTCAAGGAGGTTAAAAAAATTAAATTACATAAAAAAGTAGATTTATTCTCCTATAAAATACACCTAAAATTTGGTGTCTCTATCTTTACTAATAGCAAATATATTTGCCCATACTAAGACTTTCTCACACACTGTATAAGAAACCCATTAAAAATTACTCTTTGGAAGAATGATATTTCTAACTCGTTACTTCCTTAACCGTAATTTGTTCCTTTTTCGTTTCTCGAATTCCAACTAATTTTATTGCAACTTTTAAATTTATATGTTACTTAAGTCGTTACTTATATTTAATTATTTTTCCTATTTTTTTGAAAACAATTATTTAGAAAAAAAAATACTTGTAAAAAGTTCATGGTCGTCCATTAACTCATATATATTATTGAATTTCGCTGACCTTGCATTTAAAGCATGTTTTATTTACTATTTAAAACATATATATGGCAACATTACCCTGTCCTGAGATATTTTTATAACCAATTTTACCAATAACAATAATAGTATCACTTTAATCGACGACAAAGGTCAGAATTTCAGTAATCATACCAGATGAGTATTGTTTTATCACCCTATAGTTATATCATGTAAGTTACAAAAATTATGTACACCAACTCCAGAAGTGTAAGTTTTAAACGAAAAATGAATTAAAATTTGAAGGTTCATATGTTCAGGGCATTAATTAAGTAAACTTTGAACTTTTGAAAAGGATGGCGATTTTTTTCACCTAGTTTCAAATCGGGATTGATAGACGAATTCTCGTCCTATTTAAAAAAACTATTTTTTAGATGAAAGCCCTGTATGTCTACTTACTACACCAACTCCAGAAGTGTAAGTTTTAAAAGAAAAATGAATGAAAATTTGACGGTTCATATGTACAGGGTATTAATTGAGTAAACTTTGAACTTTTGAAAAGGATGGCGATTTTTTCGCCTAGTTTCAAATCGGGATTGATAGACGAATTCTCGTCCTATTTAAAAAAACTATTTTTTAGATGAAAGCCCTGTATGTCTACTTACTACACCAACTCCAGAAGTGTAAGTTTTAAAAGAAAAATGAATGAAAATTTGACGGTTCATATGTACAGGGCATTAATTAAGTAAACTTTGAACTTTTGAAAAGGATGGCGATTTTTTTCACCTAGTTTCAAATCGGGATTGATAGACGAATTCTCGTCCTATTTAAAAAAAACTATTTTTTAGATGAAAGCCCTGTATGTCTACTTACTACACCAACTCCAGAAGTGTAAGTTTTAAAAGAAAAATGAATGAAAATTTGACGGTTCATATGTACAGGGCATTAATTAAGTAAACTTTGAACTTTTGAAAAGGATGGCGATTTTTTTCACCTAGTTTCAAATCGGGATTGATAGACGAATTCTCGTCCTATTTAAAAAAACTATTTTTTAGATGAAAGCCCTGTATGTCTACTTACTACACCAACTCCAGAAGTGTAAGTTTTAAAAGAAAAATGAATGAAAATTTGACGGTTCATATGTACAGGGCATTAATTAAGTAAACCTTTGAACTTTTGAAAAGGATGGCGATTTTTTTCACCTAGTTTCAAATCGGGATTGATAGACGAATTCTCGTCCTATTAAAAAAAACTAGTTTTTAGATGAAAGCCCTGTATGTCTACTTACTACACCAACTCCAGAAGTGTAAGTTTTAAAAGAAAAATGAATGAAAATTTGACGGTTCATATTTACAGGGCATTAATTAAGTAAACTTTGAACTTTTGAAAAGGATGGCGATTTTTTTCACCTAGTTTCAAATCGGGATTGATAGACGAATTCTCGTCCTATTAAAAAAAACTAGTTTTTAGATGAAAGCCCTGTATGTCTACTTACTACACCAACTCCAGAAGTGTAAGTTTTAAAAGAAAAATGAATGAAAATTTGACGGTTCATATGTACAGGGCATTAATTAGGTAAACTTTGAACTTTTGAAAAGGATGGCGATTTTTTTCACCTAGTTTCAAATCGGGATTGATAGACGAATTCTCGTCCTATTTAAAAAAAACTATTTTTTAGATGAAAGCCCTGTATGTCTACTTACTACACCAACTCCAGAAGTGTAAGTTTTAAAAGAAAAATGAATGAAAATTTGACGGTTCATATGTACAGGGCATTAATTAAGTAAACTTTGAACTTTTGAAAAGGATGGCGATTTTTTTCACCTAGTTTCAAATCGGGATTGATAGACGAATTCTCGTCCTATTAAAAAAAACTATTTTTTAGATGAAAGCCCTGTATGTCTACTTACTACACCAACTCCAGAAGTGTAAGTTTTAAAAGAAAAATGAATGAAAATTTGACGGTTCATATGTACAGGGCATTAATTAAGTAAACCTTTGAACTTTTGAAAAGGATGGCGATTTTTTTCACCTAGTTTCAAATCGGGATTGATAGACGAATTCTCGTCCTATTAAAAAAAACTAGTTTTTAGATGAAAGCCCTGTATGTCTACTTACTACACCAACTCCAGAAGTGTAAGTTTTAAAAGAAAAATGAATGAAAATTTGACGGTTCATATGTACAGGGCATTAATTAAGTAAACCTTTGAACTTTTGAAAAGGATGGCGATTTTTTTCACCTAGTTTCAAATCGGGATTGATAGACGAATTCTCGTCCTATTAAAAAAAACTAGTTTTTAGATGAAAGCCCTGTATGTCTACTTACTACACCAACTCCAGAAGTGTAAGTTTTAAAAGAAAAATGAATGAAAATTTGACGGTTCATATGTACAGGGCATTAATTAAGTAAACCTTTGAACTTTTGAAAAGGATGGCGATTTTTTTCACCTAGTTTCAAATCGGGATTGATAGACGAATTCTCGTCCTATTAAAAAAAACTAGTTTTTAGATGAAAGCCCTGTATGTCTACTTACTACACCAACTCCAGAAGTGTAAGTTTTAAAAGAAAAATGAATGAAAATTTGACGGTTCATATGTACAGGGCATTAATTAAGTAAACCTTTGAACTTTTGAAAAGGATGGCGATTTTTTTCACCTAGTTTCAAATCGGGATTGATAGACGAATTCTCGTCCTATTAAAAAAAACTATTTTTTAGATGAAAGCCCTGTATGTCTACTTACTACACCAACTCCAGAAGTGTAAGTTTTAAAAGAAAAATGAATGAAAATTTGACGGTTCATATGTACAGGGCATTAATTAAGTAAACCTTTGAACTTTTGAAAAGGATGGCGATTTTTTTCACCTAGTTTCAAATCGGGATTGATAGACGAATTCTCGTCCTATTAAAAAAAACTAGTTTTTAGATGAAAGCCCTGTATGTCTACTTACTACACCAACTCCAGAAGTGTAAGTTTTAAAAGAAAAATGAATGAAAATTTGACGGTTCATATGTACAGGGCATTAATTAAGTAAACCTTTGAACTTTTGAAAAGGATGGCGATTTTTTTCACCTAGTTTCAAATCGGGATTGATAGACGAATTCTCGTCCTATTAAAAAAAACTAGTTTTTAGATGAAAGCCCTGTATGTCTACTTACTACACCAACTCCAGAAGTGTAAGTTTTAAAAGAAAAATGAATGAAAATTTGACGGTTCATATGTACAGGGCATTAATTAAGTAAACCTTTGAACTTTTGAAAAGGATGGCGATTTTTTTCACCTAGTTTCAAATCGGGATTGATAGACGAATTCTCGTCCTATTAAAAAAAACTAGTTTTTAGATGAAAGCCCTGTATGTCTACTTACTACACCAACTCCAGAAGTGTAAGTTTTAAAAGAAAAATGAATGAAAATTTGACGGTTCATATGTACAGGGCATTAATTAAGTAAACCTTTGAACTTTTGAAAAGGATGGCGATTTTTTTCACCTAGTTTCAAATCGGGATTGATAGACGAATTCTCGTCCTATTAAAAAAAACTATTTTTTAGATGAAAGCCCTGTATGTCTACTTACTACACCAACTCCAGAAGTGTAAGTTTTAAAAGAAAAATGAATGAAAATTTGACGGTTCATATGTACAGGGCATTAATTAAGTAAACCTTTGAACTTTTGAAAAGGATGGCGATTTTTTTCACCTAGTTTCAAATCGGGATTGATAGACGAATTCTCGTCCTATTAAAAAAAACTATTTTTTAGATGAAAGCCCTGTATGTCTACTTACTACACCAACTCCAGAAGTGTAAGTTTTAAAAGAAAAATGAATGAAAATTTGACGGTTCATATGTACAGGGCATTAATTAAGTAAACCTTTGAACTTTTGAAAAGGATGGCGATTTTTTTCACCTAGTTTCAAATCGGGATTGATAGACGAATTCTCGTCATATTTAAAAACCTATTTTTTAGATGAAAGCCCTGTATGTCTACTTGCTATTTTTGGTCACCTCAAATATACAGGATTGAACTAGTGAGGGATAGAGCGTAAAACGTGAGATTTGATAATTTTCCGAGTGACTTCTGAATTTATTTTATAACCTAATATTACTCTTGTATGGTTTTTGTAGATTGCCAAGCTATCTTCTCTATCTCTTAATAACAGAACTGTTGTGATTTTTATAATTTTCCGCTTTTTAAGCACAGACTGCTCCAAATCTAAATCAAAAACTTTTGTACACGTAAAATCTAGGTAGTATTCTTATTGTTTTCTAACGCTTTTAGGTTGGAAAAGGAACTTAAAAAGAAAACAGACGAATACAACTTTAGAAGTAAAGAAATGGCGGTTGTAGAGCAACAACTCAACGTCTTACAGCAAAGCAAAGACAGTCTAGCGATTGATAATAAGCAAATGAAAGAGAAGATGGAAGAGCTTATTCAAGAATGTGAAAATTTGAGGAGTTTGGTGCCTAAAGTTAAGGAATCAGAGCAGTTAAGAATACAGAACGGGGTTGGTAGTTTGTTTTAAAATCAACCTGTAAATAGCGCCCCCTATAAGTCAGCCGTAGTGATTTTAAAATATTAATTTATGTTGTAGATTTTGAAAAACCAGTGTGATAAACTGAACCTAGAAATATCAGAATTAAAAGTTAGAATTAATCAATTATCATCTGACAATAGAAATATAAATGAGGAACACGAAAGACTGATGACGGAAGTCGAGGGATACAAAGCGAAAAACGAGTTTTTGGAGAATGAAAAGGGAGAGTTTGAAGGATTAAAGGCTAAGTTAAAAGAGGAAAGGGACATTTTGGAGGTAAGTTTTATTTTTTACTTCCGTCAGCAATCGGAGACCCACTTGCTGAAGTTTAAACTTAAGATAGTGATTTACCATAAATTGTTAAAGTACGTTGTTATTATTTATAAATTCGAACTCTCCAAAAACGTTTGCGGATACGTTAAAAACGATTTTTCGTTTCCTAAGAATTTTTTTTATAATTTCAGGTTTCTGTAACGGAATTAACCGAAAAATTGCAGCAAAGGTACAAGGACATTGAAAATACACCGAAAACGTCAATTTCTGTCCCCAATGAGCTGGATCTCGCCCAGATTCAGCAGGACTTTTTGGAAATTAAGGGAAAGTGTGACAATTTGTATGTGGAGAATAAAAATCTTAAGGCCGAGTACACAAAACTTCAAGAGCAATGTAATAATTTTAGTAAAGTAAGTATTAAGCAATGAAAAGTTAAATTGGTAAAAAAATTGTGGAACACATCAGGACTCTCCTTATTATCGTTAAGCATATATATATATATATATATATATATATATATATATATATATATATATATATATATATATATATATATATATATATATATATATATGTATATATATATATATATATATATATATATATATATATAATATATATATATATATATATATATATATATATATATATATACCCTGATTGACGATGATATTGAAATTCTGGTTGAATAAAAGTACCTAATAATGTGCATTTATATTTTTTGTAATTTTAAGGTAAAAAAAGAGCTAGAAAACCAAATGGCGGAATTGGAGAGGCATTACAATGAAGTGTTGCACGAGAAACAGTTGTTACAGGATGAAGTCCAGGAGCTTAAGATATCGCCTATTAATGCCAGTAGTAGCAGTAGTAGTAGCACTAGTGGTAGTATTACTAAATTAGGTGAGTCCACTTTTACTGGTTTGCTTACAGGTATTAATAATAATAATAATATTTAATTACAATTTAAATATGTTATATATATATATATATATATATATATATATATATATATATATATATATATATATATATATATATATATATACAGGGTGTCCCACGACGAACTGCCGCGATCGATTATGGAAAAAGTATAAATAGCAAAGATCTGAAAATTTGGTAACATACTAATGTCAATGGGGGCAATTCGGCTAAAATATTTTCAAAATGGTGTCACTTCCGGTTGTACCGGAAGTAGATATCAACTTGCTTATTTTAAATGGAACACCCTATATATTATTTAATTTTCGGATTTTACGTAAAATTCTAATCGCATTTCATGTATAATCTCCTATACCTAACTCTAACCGTTTTTGACATATTTCAAATTTTATGCCAAAAATGACGTTTGCAGGCCGAAAAATAATTATCGATTTTTCCTACATGAATGCCTTTATGATTTAATTGGGGTTGGTTTCCTTGTGGAAGGGGATCTACTTTAGTAGACTGTGTTGATAATTTGGTAATAAATAAATACAGGGTGATCAAAAACTAACATTAAAAATGAAATTGAAAAAATCGTTAAAAGTCATTTTTTTCAAATGGAAGCCCCCTATTTTTATAATTTTACCCTACTCAGCATTAAAAATAAGGGTAACTTTGTATAAGGTTGTCTATTCCGAAAATCGATAGTTTTAGAAAAAATGGTAGTTTAACATTTTTCTATTGTAAAAATCATATACGGTTTTCAAGTTTTGTTATTAGTTGGCCATGACCGCGAGGCGCGGACAAAAAAAAAACACTCGAGCACTACAGAAATGTCATTATTTCTTGCCATTTGACAATTATTGATAATAATCATGCCAGGACGATTAAATTATACAAACGAAGATTATTTAAATTTGTTTATTATCTATGGGGAATGTAACAAAGTTTTATCAGTAACATGCGAGACATTTGCTGACAGATATCCAGATAAACAGAAACCGTCACGGAACAGTGTTAAACGAATAATGGAAAATTTCAAAAATTCAGGAAAACAACTTATTTTAATAAATGTTCAAAATTTCCACCATGAGCTTTCAACAGAATTCTATGGATTGAGCTCTTTGAGATTCCTGTTTGTAGAGCCACTTGTCTTAATGCTGTCATAGGATATGCCGCAAACTATCCCAAAATTGCAATTTCGACATTTTCATCATTGAGAATGGGTTTTCTTTTATGCATTTTTGCCTTAACAGTGCCAAAATTTTTGAAATTTTCCATTATTCGTTTAACACTGTTCCGTGACGGTTTCTGTTTATCTGGATATCTGTCAGCAAATGTCTCGCATGTTACTGATAAAACTTTGTTACATTCCCCATAGATAATAAACAAATTTAAATAATCTTCGTTTGTATAATTTAATCGTCCTGGCATGATTATTATCAATAATTGTCAAATGGCAAGAAATAATGACATTTCTGTAGTGCTCGAGTGTTTTTTTTGTCCGCGCCTCGCGGTCATGGCCAACTAATAACAAAACTTGAAAACCGTATATGATTTTTACAATAGAAAAATGTTAAACTACCATTTTTTCTAAAACTATCGTTTTTCGGAATAGACAACCTTATACAAAGTTACCCTTATTTTTAATGCTGAGTAGGGTAAAATTATAAAAATAGGGGGCTTCCATTTGAAAAAAATGACTTTTAACGATTTTTTCAATTTCATTTTTAATGTTAGTTTTTGATCACCCTGTATTTATTTATTACCAAATTATCAACACAGTCTACTAAAGTAGATCCCCTTCCACAAGGAAGCCAACCCCAATTAAATCATAAAGGCATTCATGTAGGAAAAATCGATAATTATTTTTCGGCCTGCAAACGTCATTTTTGGCATAAAATTTGAAATATGTCAAAAACGGTTAGAGTTAAGTATAGGAGATTATACATGAAATGCGATTAGAATTTTACGTAAAATCCGAAAATGAAATAATATATAGGGTGTTCCATTTAAAATAAGCAAGTTGATATCTACTTCCGGTACAACCGGAAGTGCCACCATTTTGAAAATATTTTAGCCGAATTGCCCCCATTGACATTAGTATGTTACCAAATTTTCAGATCTTTGCTATTTATACTTTTTCCATAATCGATCGCGGCAGTTCGTCGTGGGACACCCTGTATATATATATATATATATATATATATATATATATATATATATATATATATATATATATATATATATATATATATATATATATATGTATATTATAAATAAATTTGATAAAACCCCGAAGACGTACTTGTTGGGGGCAAATCTTATATTTAACATTACATTATTTAATTATATAAATTACTCAATTGAAAAAAATATATATTCAAATACATACATGCAATTTCTTTTTTAGGACAAGAGAGATCCTTAGAGAAAAATAAATAAATAATTTTTATATTATACAAAATAATATCAAAGTAATTCCAAAAATTTCTTTAAATCGTTTGTTATTAATATCCAAGCTTTTATTTCAATTTGATATTTTTTTAATGATATAGTTCTTTTAATATTTACTGGTAAATAATCGTTTAAATATAAACATAAATATTTATAATTCTTTTGTGCTATAAACTTATGTATTTTTGGTTTAATGGAAATTTCACTTTTATGACGTGTGTTATGTTTTTTAAATTGTATTAGATTTTTATTATTAAAAACGTATACTAAAATATTATAAACATATATTTGCCTAACGTCCATTTTTTTTGTTTCTGAATATAATTCCTTTGAAGGATAAAAATAGTCTTTATTAAACATAATTTTTAGAAATCTTTTTTGTAATACTTCTATTTTTTTCACTAAAATTCTACTTATTCCTCCCCAACCTAAAATCCCATAATTCAAATGAGTTTTAACTAAGGCATAATACAATGTTTGTAAGTGTTTTATATCCAAAAAGGTTTTAACATTTTTGAATATTGGTAGCAAAATTCTTAATTTTTTAATTAAGTAATCTACATGTAAATCCCAATTTAATCTACTGTCAAAAATTATTCCCAAGTATTTAACACTGTTAGCTTTTAAAATCTGAATATCATCGTCTGTTTTAATACTATCCACATTTGAGGTGATATTATTTTGATTTAGATAATTTGTTTAAAAAATGCCTTTGGGTAATCATGATTTTTAAATTAAAAATCACTTGATTAAAATCATGATTTTAATAGCTGATTTTAATCTCAACCCTGCTAAAAACATTTTTTGTGGTAATACAGTGGACATTTTGAAATAAAACTCGTAATAATAAAACTTTCTTCCTCTTAGATAATCTGTCCATAGTCAAACAAGAAAAATCCCTCCTGGGCGCACTACCAAACATCGACACCGAACGCCTGCTAAAAGAAATGGAAAACCTAAGAGAAAAAGTACACCAATATAAATCCTTGGACATCACCAACAAAAGTTCGATAGAATTCTACGAAAACGAGCTGCAGAAAATGAAAACGAAGCACGAAAAACTGAATAGAAAATTGGACGAGACTCTAGTTACTTTGAATCATTGCTCCGAGCTGTCGAGTTCGACGGAGATAGAGTATTTGAGAAACGTCTTGTACAATTACATGCTGGGAAAGGAGAGTTTGGTGCTGGCGCGGGTAATCGCTGCCGTTTGTAAGTTCGATCCCAATCAGACGGAGGCAGTGTTGCAGAAGGAGCAGCAGAAACAGACTTTGGTAAGGGCAGTTGTATTAGGAATTATTAGCAAGCGTAAAATATTCTAAAATCGATTGACAGCGCACAGTGTAACGAAATCGAAAATTGTGGCATATAAAACATATATTGGGGTACGTTATTACTGTACCTTAGTACCTTACTAGGTACTGATCATTCAAAAATATAATTATTTTTCTACAAAATAAATTTTAAAAAACCTGTTTTCGGTTAAAGCATCTAAGTTTAATAGACTACTCTAATTATAAAAAAAAACACTTTAATTAACCTAATTTGAACAATCTGAGCTGGAGACTGATCTATCAGAAGTGTCTTCCTCAGCGTTAGTTTATTTAGAAAAGTGTTTCGGTTTCCGAGAATAGAGTTTTTTTTTTCGCAGTATATTTCGGTCTAATAAAGGGAATAAGGAGATTTGAAGAAATTAACAAGTGCAGTATATTGTCACGGGATCTTTATTAAAACACTGGTTTCATCATTAATTACTGCAGCATTTATTTCTAAGTTAAAATGAATATTTATATTTTATACAATTTATAAGTACCCAAAAGAGTCCAAACCCAACCCAACCTCTTAACTCCTAATTCACCGCCGAGGCGAGGAAAGTGGTTCTGGGACGTGCTCTGGCTTCGCAGCGGTCTCGCTTGGCTCGCGATGTAGACTCCCGTTTACCGCTGATCTCACCTCCCAAGTCGACCCCTTCCGCCCCGACACCGGCCCGATATGCCGACGCGCGTCGTCGCTACCGGACTCCGCTTATTAAGCAGGAAGGGTGACCCGGTAGGGGTGAGGGAAAAATGATTTGGGGGCACTTTCCCCCTCCCACGGAAAACAAAAATCCACAGGATTTTTGTGACCAAATTCCCGCATCTATACTCTAATACAAAAAGTCTCGTTTGGGTTTAATAAAAATATCAATGTACAATTAAAAAGCTGCCTTTTTCGTTCTGGCTCTCTTCTTCCTCCTGGCGGGTCTTCCTCCCTCCTATTCGGGTGGTTATAAATCCATGGGTGGTTCCTTGGCATTTCTGGCTCAATATTCTTGGCCCGTCTTCGCTTTCGCGCGTAATGTTCTTTGAATTTACGAAACTTTATTTTGTAGCTTCTGATGCCTCTTCAGATGAATGTCCAATCGGAATATAAGAAATGTTCTCGCAAATTCCAGGCCCATATATTAATAGCATGTGAATACTTGATGGCATATAATACCAACTATATAATGACACATATAGCTTTGCAGCATTGGTCAAATTTTCTCAAAAAGTATCAATATTTAAGTTTCGACCCGAAGAGAGCGCTTAAATAATTACGGCAAATTGTTTAATTAAATTTTTGTTCAATCCATTGATTGCCGCTAATTTTTCGCAATGTCGGAAAAAAGTTCCATTAGTATTCCAAGTTCATTTCGAAAATCATTTTGTATTTTATTCTTTCTTTGCTCTTTTATTAGCTTTGTTTTGGTTCAAATTTAGAACTGTTCTAGAATTTTTGCCACTTAATTTTGATTCAAATCAATATGGAAATAATTTAGTTAGAATACAGTGGATCAAACCTTAAAAAAATATATATTTTGATTTAATTTTCGCATTAGTTCTGTCTAAAATAAAACATGAAAAATTCGATAACGCAGTCACGAACCGTTCTAGAACAGTTATTAATTTGAACCAAAACAAAGCTATTACTTTGTTTTCACCCTTAGTGGCATCCTTAATTAAATTACGAAGCGTACTTCTTAGAATAATATAATTAATAAAATAATTTAAAACTGGGTGTAATAACGTATTTTTAAAACTATGTAGGGTAGGTACTTAGATTCATGAATATTGTATTTAATATTATTCTAGCCACTTTTCTTAGTAAAAGTTAAAATTTACTGGTAACTTCTTAGAAAATTTAACATAAGTAAGTAAATTTCACAAATATTTCCACTAAAATTTGGAAACATCAAGAGTAATTAGCATACTATAGCTACAAGAAAAAATGCTTTTAAATTTTTATAGAACACATGATTTTTAAAAATTTTATTTTCGCATCATTTTTATTGCTCTCGGAAAAGTCAAGTTTCTGCTTAAAAAGGAAGTACTTTACAGTGATAATTTAAAAAAAACTGGTAAACGACTAAACTCCAGAAATTTTATGAATAATCTTTGCCCTATGTCCACGAAACATCAAATCCGTTACACTGTGCGGTGGCACATTCGATTGGCGCACCGTGAAACCAGTTTATATATTTTTTAGCTTGGACAACTAGGTCTTCTATAGCATATGGACGTCACAGAGCCCTAATACTTCACAGGCCTGCCATAAGACATTTATCAGAATCTATTGACTTACTAACAGAACCTTACTACAGGAATACACCCTCAGGCGTAATTTTGTCTTAAATAAAAGAAATTCAGACTTAGGAGTATAGAATCGTGTACTTCAATCAAATTTGCAAGACATTTTTTGAAAAAGAAGCGGGTAAATTAATCTTAGAGGTAATGAGAGAAAAGGTGTTACTTTTAATAGATTTTTACCAAGCAAATTACTGATATTTACAATACGATAAAAAGCCTATGTATTTAAAATACTTATTTATTACACTACTTAAGGAATATAGGGATCTGTACTTTTTTATTATACATATGGCATTGTAGGTAGTTGAATAAAAAAATATAGTAATAATCGCGACGTGTAGCACTAATTTTTGTTGTGAAATATCGTCAGTATTTGCGTATTTCATAACTCGCATTTTTTACATAGTTTTTGAGAACTATGCACGCTTGGTTAAGCAGACCTGTAGACATTTTTACGAGAGTATTATACAGGGTGTTCGTAAACCTTAGGTAAATATTTCAGGATCCGATTCCTAGCACCATTTTTAAATAAATTTTTTATATGTATGTCGTAAAATTCTTAGTTTTCAAGGTACAGAATAATAAGGTTCTGAGACATCTGAGGCGATTCGCCCCATATAGGGCAGAAATCGGCTGAATTTTGATTCTGGGGATTAATTTCAGGGGGTAAATTAGAAAATGGGAAAAAATTTCAAGGGCATAGTGTAGGGTGTCAAATGAAAACTTATTGAAGCACGAATTCAACAATATATCGATCAGTCAGATCAAAAAATAACATATGCAAAATATTACGTCTTAAATATCACTCCTTCATTTTTTGTGACGTCATGCCGTGTGTCGAGCAGGGAACGTCAAACGGACATCGAGGTGGAAAATTGTATTGGCGGGGTCTGTTTACGTTTGTGCGTTTATTGTGAGTTTCAAAAAGCCCCAATAATGGAAGATACTAAGAAAAATACATATTACAAATACTGTATAGTCCTAATAAGACTTTTAAAACTCCAAATAAACTATTTATTCGTGTACCTAAAGATAAAAATCGCCGTATGCACAAATTATGCAAACTTTTATATTTAATCCAGGGAATTAGAAAATCATTTTTTGTTTTTGTGAACTATGGGCCTTTTGATGATATTAGCTTACGCTTAAGAGTATTATTTTGTAAATTTAATTTTCTTGCAAGTTCCCTATTAGGTGTAGATTGAGCCAAAATTATCAGGATTGAAAAATTCTAGCGCGATCAATTATTATAAACAATTGAATTGTTTATTTCCTTATACCTGCTGAATCATTTTCGTTTTAAAGAAAAAGTTTTTAGACAAAATATTTCTCACGATGTAAGGACCAACTTTTGTCCTTACACATTTTTCAAAATTTTTAATTTGGCCCACTCGGCTCCGCGCATACGCGATGTGATACGGCTTAGGTGCCGTCGGCGGCGGGTAGCGCGGCAGAAAGGCGGATATCGCACGGCCGAGGTTTGCTCAGGTTTGGGTTAACTGTTGGCACAGAACACTAATTGTGCAAGTATAGCTTGCACTTGACCGAATTTTTATTATTAATATTGTTTTTGTTCGGAATTTCCGGGGGTACATACCCGACAATTTGGAGATTCTAAGGGTATAATACCCAAACTGGGTTACGTAGGTCATCGTTAAGGGTAGCTAGGGTCTGGTTAAGCGCCAGACAGCGTGGTGAGTTGGCCAACCATGTACGAGGGCCAGTAACAGGGAAGAAAGAACATTTATCCATTTTTGGTATCTTGTACGTACCGTTGATAAATTATTTAACAAAATATCCGTTCTTGTGTAAGTCTTAACATTTCAAAAACGATTAATACAAATGAAAAAAAACTAGAAAAAATTTCAACTTTAACACCCTGTATCTTGAAAATGAAGCATTTTAGAGCATATGGAGGGTCCAATTCAAAATACGCCTGTCTTTTTTTCTGAGAACAATTCAAAAACAGTTCAAAAATCAAAATCAGGTCAGTGGAACTTCAGCACATTTTGCATGGACCCTCGATGTGTTTACATAAACTTTTTCCTAAAATCAGCCCAGGAATCCCCATGAAATATTTACTCAGGGGTTTAGTAACTGGTAGTAAATAGCTTTTGTGGTTATTTTAACAAACTCCTAACTTGTGCGCTCTCAACGCAACAAAGCTTACTATAAATTTAACGATACCGCAGTATCCCCACTACTCTAATCATAGCTTACCCTGCCTTGACATGGAGCACTCTATTGGCGATGCAGATTAAGGAAGCCAGCTGCACTCAGTTGATTTTCAACGAGGAAGAAGGGCCCACTAGGTGACAAAATTGACAAAGATATCATATAACACAATAATAAAGACAAAGGCGAAACGAAAACATTTGCCGTTATAGTAGTTAGCAGATCGGCTGAAGAGGACGCCACGTTCCTAATTTGAGTCGCCAATAGACAGTGACTTTTGTTATAAAGCAGGTTTATGTCAACCGGAAGGAAGGGGGTAGAAGGCCAGTACAGAATTTTGTGTCTAAGCTCCTTAATACACATTTTCATTATTTTCTTGTGCTTTAAATTTTTTAAAACCGCAATGAGTTATGTAAAGATGTCATTACGCCACTAGTGGTGTAACGAATGAACTCTTCCTTGAACTTTTATTTTTAGGATAGACAATTGGCATTGATGTTAGAAATACGTAATCTGAGCATTCAGCCATTTTTCTAATTTATGTACAGTGGACGTCAGATAAATTGGTACGCCGTTCGTGCTCAAGTGTAAATTTAACTTTTTATACCTTTATCACTGACACATTATTTGACACTGTCACTTGAATAATTTGTAAATTTGTTGAAGGTATATTTTAATTTCGAAGCGCTATGGGAGAAAATTGAAAATATTTGTGAGGAGGTAACTCCGCATTACACCAACTCTCTATCTTCAATGGCAATCCGGATTAAACTCCGGTGGTGCAGCCATCAAATATTAATGTTTCATGAGTTTTGTTTAACGTACTATTTTTGTGGTAGGGTAACAATAATTAAATACTAAAAGACCTTTACCACTTACTTTATTATGAACAACGTTCAATGCTGTTTGCATCTTCAGGCTTTTAATTTGCTAAAGTAACCTTGAAAAAGTAAAACCCTGAAGATGATCCAGACAGCATCGAAACGTTGCTAATAATAAAGTAAGGTTTAAAGATCTTTTAGTACTTAATTCCCGGTAACTCTTCGACAAAATGAGTGTTTTAGTTAACTGTTCTTATTATTTTTTAATATAATTTAATAAATAATAATAATAAAGTTTATTTAAACTAATTACAATTTAAATACATATATATATATATATATATATATATATATATATATATATATATATATATATATATATATATATATATATATATATAAATAAACTTGATAAAACCCCCGAAGACGTACTTGTTGGGGGCAAATCTTATATTTAACATTACATTATTTAATTATATAAATTCAATTGAAAAAAATATATATTCAAATACATACATACAATTTCTTTTTTAGGACAAGAGAGATCCTTAGAGAAAAATAAATAAATAATTTTTATATTATACAAAATAATATCAAAGTAATTCTAAAAATTTATTTAAATCGTTTGTTGTTAATATCCAAGCTTTTATTTCAATTTTATATTTTTTAATGATATAATTATTTTAATATTTACTGGTAAATAATCGTTTAAATAAAAACATAAATATTTATAATTCTTTTGTGCTATAAACCTATAAACTTATGTATTTTTGGTTTAATTATGACGCGTGTCATGGTTATGTTGTTTAAATTGTATTAGATTTTTATTTTTAAAAACGTATACTAAAATATTATAAATATATATTTGCCTAACGTCCATTTTTTTTGTTTCTGAATATAATTCCTTTGAAGGATAAAAATAGTCTTTATTAAACATAATTTTTAGAAATCTTAAAATATATTACTTAACGAAGGAATTTTGATCTAAGGTTAGGGAATTTGCGCTCCGAAACGAGTGCAGGTATTTTTAAATATAAGAAAATTTATTTCCTGGCTAGTGTTATAAAGATACCCCAACATAATAAAAGTCCGTTTTGCTAAAATATGATAAAATAGGGTTAGGTATGTATGAAAAATGTCATACGAATTTATCTGACGGCCACGGTACCTATTTTAGTAATCAAATATTTTATACATTTAAATTTACAGTACCTACTCTTCTACCCTAAATTATGTAACCAATGATAATGGATATCGCACACTAATTCTGAAACATTTCACCCGATTTTGTGATAAGCTTGTCTTTTGCATTCCCAATTAGTATTGTTTTTTGTATTTTTTTTAAATCCTGCAAATGTTTTCCTCGTTTTGAAATAATTGGTGTCTCGCTGCGAGACTTGTCAAAAGTGAAAAATAATTATTTTATCACTGAAAATAATTATTCATAAAAAATATGATTCTTGGAAAGAGAAACTATTTTTATTATTGAACAAAATTTAAAAGTACAGTGTATTTTTACACAAACTCTTGTCAAATCTAAAGGTATATACAAATAATATAAAGCACTATAATCCAGAAAGCTTACTGTTACAGCCTAAATGTAGTGGACATAATTTGGTATATATTTTAGGACATGTTTTAATTTTGGTGTTAGGTTTGGCTTATTCTAAAGGCTAATAATATATTAGCCTTTAGAATAAGCAAAACATAGCACCAAAAGAAACTATATTTTTAAAATTTTGCTACGTAATAAAAGTAGTCTCTATTTCTACAAAACCACAACTTTAATAGTACCTTAAAGTACCATTAAGTATATCATTTAAAAAATACTAAAACATGTTTTGCTTTAATTTTGTATATAGGTAGGTATTTCATTAGCGGCGTTCGGTAATTCAATTTTTTCCATCGTTTTGCTCAGAATTTTTGACAGGCACATGACTCATTGTTGTAATCGTACGACTGACCACGTGCCTGTCAAAAATTCCGAGCAAAACGATGAAAAAAATTGAATTACCGAACGCCGCTTTTGTGTTCGTATTAGTTGACATTTTTATCATAATATATTTTGTACAAATTTTTGTTGAAAACTAATTTTTATCCCGTAATGTTACAAATAAAACAATATTTTTAAAAAAAATTGTACTGGTTTTATTGTTTAAAGGCGTTTATAACGAAGGAATAGTGTTTTTACCACTAAAGCATAGGGATTTTATTTTACAACGCTAACAGAATCTAACCGCAGAATAATATATCGTGTAACGAGTGTGGTAAGTGCGTCTCTACCGTAGAAATGCGGTAAAGATACATTTACGATGCTGGTTACATACAAGATTTTTTCTATAACCGTTACATATACCCCAAGCATAAAAATGCATAAAATCTTAATTTTATATACCAATAAGTTTCCAATCTAGACACATATAAAAGACTTGTGATTCCCGTAGTGAACTAAAAAACTGTCGTTTTTACGTGTCTATAATGGAATCTCAGTGGTTATTTGAAGTAAATATCATAACAAGCAAGGACGTCTTTAAGATGAGGGGGGGGGGGGGCGTAATTACCAACCCTCCAGACCCATGAATGTAGGTTTTATTATCTATATATATATATATATATATATATATATATATATATATATATATATATATATATATATATATATATATATATATATATATATATATATATATACCTGAAATTGTAACAGCCATTGAAGAGAAAAATGAAGATTATCCATTTTTCCAACAAGACGAAGCATTTTTATTTACCAGTCAGGGAATTTATAAATAATGACTTCCCGGAGCGCTGGATTGGGCGACGTGATTTATTGAATGGCCGCCTCGTTCTCCGGATCTTGCTCCTCTTGATTTCTTTCTTTGGGGATACTTAATAGAACGAGGATACTCAACAAAGCCCGAAAATTCGGATGAGTTACGCCAAAGGATTGTCAATGTCTCCTAAGAAGTAACACCTGCCATTTTCGAAAATGTGACAAGTGAGTTCCAAAATCGACTTTATTAAGAAATTCATGGTGGTCATTTTAACCAACTTTCAAAGTAATAAGAGAAATAAAGGTATTTAAATTCTTACTTTTTTTCACGAATTTTAATTTTTAAAGGCTAATTTAAAAGAGAATCAAGATACGGACCTCGGGTTTGCGTTAAAAAGGTTTCTTTTTTGAAGACTTTTAAAATGAGATACCACATGGCATAGGGTTGAATTTAAAATCTTTGACACCCTGTATAGGTATATACAGGGTGACAATTTGAAAACGATCAATGAGCTATAAGTTTAGAACCAAGAAAGAAATTTCAAAACGCTTAAAACCGTTCTCGTAGTAAGTCCCACACGGCATAGGGTTGCATTTAAAATTTTTGACCTCGGCTCCCTAGCGTTACCCCTCATGGGGGTTGAAAAAGTTAAATTACATAAAAAAGTAGATTTATTAACCAATAAGACACCTACAAATTGGTGTCTCTATCTTTACTAATAGCAAAGTTATTTGCCCATACCAAGAGTTTTCAGACACCCTGTATAAAAAGGAATAGGAATAATGAACTACTGAATACAGCCATTGCAAGATCAGCTTCTACAAAAATGCTAAAGATTTTTATCTTACGTATTATTTAAAAATTATATAAAAATCACAATAAAAAAGACAACTTTAGGCTCTATTATAATACTCTATGCTACTTCCAATAAAATTATTTACAACTTCTGGCTGATGTACTTCCAAAGAATACTAATAAAAGTGACAGTGGTTTAAGTGATTTAAGCAAATAGAAAATATATATTACAAAATACATTACTTTTCTACTATTATTAAACTATAAATTCTGCCTTAAAAAATGTTTGAATGGCAATTTAATTATAAAGAAAAACTATTTTACAATTTCTGTTTGTAAAGTTTGTGGTTTTACCTCATTTATATCAAACATTTTTAGCCTATATCTATTTACAGTTGGGACCAAAATTAAGTATTATTTTTAGTGTTTTTTTTTCAATGGAAAATGATACTTTATTTTGGCCACAACTGTGCGTGTTTAAAAACATAATGTATCAGTTTTCATAACTGTCACATATATACCACAATTTTACACATAAAAAGCTTATTAGTAGTACTTATAAAGCTATTTTCTGCTACTATGTTTTATCTGACATCTATTTTTTAATTTAGAACAATGTACAGTGATGGACAATAAAAAGTTTTCATTAGAAAATGCATTAATTAAAACGCGGTGTTGTAAGAAAAGACAGACTATTTTTTTTATTGTGTAATAAAATTCTTTTGATATAATCTTTTGTTGACTTTAATAATATAAAGCAATAAAAAAAATTGTACTGGTTTTATTGTTTAAAGGCGTTTATAACGAAGGAATAGTGTTTTTACCACTAAAGCATAGGGATTTTATTTTAGGTCCCAAAAAACTTACTAATTCTTAAGATATTATTAATAGATGGCCTAAATGTAGGTATCAAATTATATCCACTGCACTAAGAGATGTGAGGAGAGAATATTCTCAAAAGAATATTCTCGAGAACGAGAATATACGCGGCAGGCAGAATAAATCAAAACAAACACAAAGTAATGTGTGGAATTGCTTCACAAACAAAATAGCAAACAAAAAACTACGGTGTGCTTGTAAATTTTGTCCCAGTGAATATGTTTAAAATGCTACAAGAATTTTCGGTTATTTCTCCGTCGAAATATATGGTATTGATGTATGATTTAAAACCATTTTTAAAGACTGTTCTCAGAAAATTCTCAAAATCTAGAATATTCTCCTTTTTTTTGTTCTTGACAATTTTCCATCTCTAACTGCACTTAGGACATGCATTAATGGTGTCTCAACAATAGAAAGCTTTTTGGGATATTTCTTCATACTTTTTTTAAAATTTTCATTATAAAAACAGTGTCTTTTTACAAAACCCCAAACTTAATTGACATTTTATTATCAAAGGGTTAAGAAGCTATATATACAGTATGTTCACGGATGGGGTAGACAAGAGAACAAATTTTGAATTGAACTTAGAAAAATTTTGATTTTAAAAGTGTAATTTAGAAATTCCACTTGAAAATTATAATTATAATAATTGTAAATTTAGAAATTACTTGAAAATCTGGAATAAGATTTCTTTTCAAATTTAAAACAACTTTTTTTATTTAAAGTTTTGCTTAAAATTAAAAAAGAATCTTCACTCAACCATATTTTACGTTTTTGTATTTTTTGCATACCTGTAGAAAAACAAAATTTTAAGCAAGCAAAAACTTTTATAAAGAATTACCTTTTTTTGTACCTTTCACTTTTTGGTCCATTTGTCCTCTTGTCTACCCCATCCTTGGACACACTGTATATAATTTTTAAAAAGTAATTTTCTGTTCAAAGAGCATCTCCAGGGCAGAAAAGAACTATTTATAGTTTTCTCTGTAATGCATAGAAAATTATATGTATAAAACCTTTACAATCAACATTTTCCATATTAGGGAATTTTAGCCGAAATATGGTTCAGTTAATCTGAATAAATTTAAGTAAATACTGTTCACTTTCCAATCAAGGCTTGCAGCCCCTAAAATCTATGTGTGCCAACATTCCGAAACATTAAAAACATCACGCCAAAACCCTTATAAAATCCTTAAAGCTCTCAGGCCAATTATTAAGTCCACTAATACTCCCAGTCATCCCTAAAACCTCTTCAGAAACTCTTCGGCAACAATTCTAGCTCTCGCATTCACAGCTAACTTCATTTCAGAAATTTCCTTGTCGATTTCTTCCATAAAGTGTATAACAAAGTCCACAAGTTTGTGCTTGTACATCTGCTCCGTGTGGAAGTTAGTGATAAGGAAACTGATGTCATATCCCTCGACAGGTTTGCGACGTAATATGATGAAGTTCTCTGCACGCATCATCATGAAACGCATAAACTTTTTACAAAGGATTTTTTCAATTTCGTCCGCTTGTTTAACTGCTATGCTGATACGAACTGAGTTTACTGAAGTCTCTATTAACACCTAAAAAAGTGAAATAGATAGATTAAACCTCTTTTATTACCTATGTAGATAATTTCTAATAAGCTATGTTAAAAATACCTTTTCTTTTTCGTTCCTGGATATTACAACAGGAGTGAGTAATAGTTCCTTGGAGCTCCTAACCTCTACTTCAGGTTTATTGTGTCTTTCGACGACTTGAGAGCTGAAATTATCTAGACACATGGCTGCAGTGAGTGTGTGCCGAACCGCTGTTAAATAGGGCTTTAGAGTAGCCGACATCTTTCTAGGTTTTCTTTGGTGTTTTTGACTAAATTTGAAGAAAACAGACACACCTCCCGTGTACGGCGTTTTGTTATCAAAAAATTGACAACTCGGAAGTGAGCTGTCAATATTCTTCTTTTTATCGCCAATTATCAGGACCTAGTAGCCTTTCACAACTATTAAATGAAAATTCGATTTAATTTGTTTGTGTGAGAAAAACATATCGTAAAGTAAAATTGTTTTTAGTTTGTTACAACCTTTTCCTTACATATTAATTATTTACTAATTTTTTCATCCCGTTTTTCAAGATTATCCCCAGTTGCCCGCATATATCAAAACTACTTTCTTTTTTATTGGAGATATGGCGGAGGTGGAGAAGAGAGGGAAATATGTGTGAAAAATGTTGATGTGGACAAGTTTTTCAAAATAAATTACCGGAATCAAAGAAATTACTGACTTTTACGCCTTTTCGGTAATGTAATAAACAAAAAGCCAAAAAGTATAATGTAAAATTCTTAATTTATCTTAATAAAATTACTTGAAATCCAAAAAAGTCTGCAAAACATTGCTGAAGAAGACTGATTGTGAAAACATGGAATTTTTCAAAAAATTGCGACGGTTCGATGCCTATCCCAAGACCTTAGAAGATGTTAGAATCCAGACCCTCGGAGGCGGCGCTATTACAATAGTTTCAATGATGATAATTAGCCTTCTTTTTTGGGTTGAATTTGTAGACTATTTGACTCCGAATGTATCAGAAGAATTATTTGTGGACACGTCGAGAAGTCCCAATATTGAAATTCAATTAGATCTGACTATACCTTTAGTATCTTGTGATTTCTTAGCATTAGATGCCATGGATTCATCTGGGGACCAGCATTTGCAGGTGAGTTTGCATGGTTTGGTTTTTTTCAGATGAAAACATGAATTTCTTATTTGTTGTGATATAAGTTTACACCGTCCCGGTTCTTTAATAGAGAAGGTTTATTTTGTTTGATAATATAATTTTGTATATATATATAATGTGCCTATTCAAATGGGACCACCCATAGTAGATAGTACTTAAGCTTCCCTTGGCGTCAATAGTCCTAGAATTCTAGGACGTTTTAATGTCAACTGTAATGTGTTTGACTTGTCCATGCCTCTATATTTCTTTAAGAAAGCATGTAGCATGCAGATAAACATTATATGCAGTAAGGTGGCTACAGAAAATTTTGTTGCAAGACAGCTGTGAGACCATGTTGACCTGACTATCTTGAAAGCCTACTATTATAGCTGTATTTTCTCTATTCTGAAATATGAAATGTTAGCTTGGGGTGCTTCTCTGTATGTTCATAATGTGCTTCAGATGCGGAAGAGGATTTTGTAAAGTCGTTTTGGAAAATATCCAAATTTAATGATTTCAGCAAATAAAAGTATGTTTTGAGATTTGTTTTGTTTAGGTTTTGTTATCTAAGTAACAAATTAAATAAAACAGTCCAGTAACACAAAAAACTTTAAAACTGACTGAATTTGAAAGAATATTATTTTTACCTTTTTTAAAGATATCTCACAACATTTACAAAAGAAGTCTGGACTTGCAAGGTAACCCCATAGAGGAACCAAAAAAGGAAGACATTACAGTAAAAAGTAAAAATGAAACGACAGACGTCGCTTCACAAAACAAGACCGCATATTGTGGTAGTTGTTATGGAGCAAGAGATGGCTGTTGTAATACTTGTGAGGAAGTGAGAGAAGCTTATAGGTAAGAATTCTGGTGTGGTCACCATCCGACTTCTCTAATATTTAACCAAACTATTGATCAACACAAGCGTGACTACCTCTGTCTCTGTGCATTATTAGGTATATAATTTTTAAAAAATGTTAAATATCACTTTTTTTCAGGAATACACCTAAAAAATTGATCAGCAACAATCTTTGAAAAATCAAAATAATAGTGATAGATGCTGATACCCGCTTAAGTTTTCAAATATTAATTTGGGACAAATAAAATATCAAATCTATTCTCATTAACTAAGTTTAATTTTTCAGAGACAAAAGATGGGCATTGGACAACGTGGAAAACATAGAACAGTGTAAAGAAGAGAAATTTAGTGAAAAGCTGAAAACCGCATTCACGCAGGGATGTCAAATTTATGGAAATTTAATTGTTAACAGGTGTGTGTTAGACCAATAAAATAGCTATTATATAATATACAGGGTGTTCATAAACCTCTAGTAAATATTTTAAGTGTAAAAATATATCCTACAATGCTTATTTGTTCAAGATATAGAGCAGTAGCGGCTCGTGGGAAAATATAGATGTTCTGCAATAAAATTAAATTACCGAAATATACAGGGTGTCCCGAAATTAGCGTGCAGTATTTCTAGGGCATAAAGTACATCCAAAAATAAGACAAATTTTCTATAAATATACCCCGAGAAATGCTTCATTAGGGGCTAGAACCCCCCAAAGGGAGTCGGAGTAATAGCATGGAAACCGATTATGATAATGGCATGAAAAAATTGGTACTAAATAAATAAAAAACGAATATGTAAATAAAATCTTATATAAAAAATACTTTTTAAAAACAAACTTTTATTATTTAGATGTACTAAAATGAAAAAAATAAGTATAGTTTTTTCATTGGGGCAATGCTGAATGCTATTTATAAGTGGACATAGTTCGCATAAATGGGTCCTAATAAAAGTAGTATCAAAGTTATTACTGAAACAGATATAATATACATATTATATAAAATGTATTGTCTTAAAAAACATACATACATACAAGCAAACTAACAGGTGAAGTTAAAAGCTTGTAAAAAATATATGTTTTTAGAGTTAGTGGGAGCTTCCATATCGCCCCAGGAAAAAGTTTCAGCATCAATCACGTCCATGTGCACGACGTGCAACCTTTTTCTTCAACTGAGTTTAATATGACGCATAGGGTAAGAGGATTGACATTTGGAGCTAGTATAGATAGCGAAACCCATAACCCTTTGAAAGATTTTATGGGAGTTGCTACAGAAGGTAAGGTTTTTTATTTGCTGATCAAAAAGTGACATCAAAATTATGTACAATTTTTTTTTCGAATCTTTAGTGCTGGAAATTCCGTAAAAATCACTAAATTTTCGAAGCGCAAATATCAACATTTTAGTTGCCATCACTTGTCGATGTATATTTTTTACATGCTATATATATATATATATATATATATATATATATATATATATATATATATATATATATATATATATAGAGAGATATGCTATATATATATATATATATATATAGAGAGAGAGAGAGGGAGAGAGAGAGAGTTTGATATAAACATATTTGAGAGAAAATGGACATTTTTTTGCAACCAGAATTCTATTTTAAAATGAATTGATTATTGTTTTTATTTATTATTAAGGAGCGACTATGTTCCAGTACCACATAAAAATAGTACCCACCTCTTACGTGAGAAAAGATGGATCCGTGATCCATAGTAACCAATACTCGGTTACTAAACATCAAAAGGCTGTGTCTATAATAACTGGCGAATCAGGTATGTATTTTATATTTTATACAGGGTGTATCAAAATTCAAAGAGTTTTTGCTAAATTAAAAAATTCGTATTAAAGAAGTGATTTAAAATGTTCTACTATTTTTTTCTCTAAAATGTCGACCTTTTTAGGTATGCCAGGAGTATTCTTCCAATACGAGCTCTCTCCTCTGATGGTAAAATATACAGAGCGAGAGCGTTCTCTAGGTCACTTTTTAACGAACGTGTGCGCCATTATCGGTGGCGTGTATACCGTGGCAGGTTTGCTCGATACGTTCCTGTACCATTCGATTAAAATGATACAGAAAAAGATGGAATTGGGAAAATTGCATTGACCACGGTATGAGATAGATAAGGACGTTTAAGGTCCCGGTGATTTTCAACATTCTTTCAATAAAAATAAAAAAACTTTAAAAATCAAATGCCGGTTCTTAAAATCTATTTTTTTTTTAGTAAAATCATGTGTGTTATTTTTGAGATTATGTGTTAGAGGGGGTTGACTGGTGATGGTTATAATGAGGTTCAATAGCATTTTGATTTGATGCGCCCGTTACCACTATTTGTTTTTTAATTGTCGCTCAGTTATTTGCTATAAAAAACCAATGACTTTCCATAAAAGACATGCGATACGTCTGTCGAATTTTTGCAGCACGTGGTTTAAAAGGAAAAGTACGATAGGAGAGTTTGATTCCTTTAGTAAATTAGCCTTTTTCATGTGCCTACGTCGGAAAGTCATCAGAGGAAGGGTAATGGGCGTTGATATTCTTTATACAGCAAAGATTACAGTAATTTTAAACTAAGTTATTAGCATCACGAAATCTTGAGTATTTGTTTTTGTATCAGATCTACAGAATAAGTTACTAAGGCTGGATTTCACAAATATAGTTTAAACCCCAATTTTCAGTTTAATTGCGTGACTGACCAATCAGAGACGCGCATTCTGAAGATTGTCGTTTACTATAACTTGTAAAAGGCCCTAAGCTCGTTTACAGCGAATTTACAAGAAAATTTCGAAGCCATATCAATCCTTTTCCAAAGTACATTTTTTTGAAAATACATTTTTTATTCGCAAGACACTTGCATCAAATATACATTATCTACAAGATAGAGACACCAAATTTTAGCACTTGCATCAAATATACATTATCTACAAGATAGAGACACCAAATTTTAGGTGTATCTTGTTAGTTAATAAATCTACTTTTTTATGTAGTTTACCTTTTTCAACCCAGCGACATACATGTCGCTGTTTCAACCCCCTTAAGAGGTGATGATAGGAAGTTGAGATCAAAAATTTTTAAACTCAACCCTATGTCTCAAAAAAGAAACATTTTACCGAAAACCCGAGGTCCGTATCTTAAATCGTTTTTAAATGGCAAGACTACAAAGGTTAAAAATCGTGAAAACAAAAATAAAAATGTAGGTTTCTTTATTCCTCCTAATACTTTAAAAGTTGTTCAAAATGACCACCATGAACTTCTTAGCAGTAATTAAGTTAATTTTGGAACTCTGCCAAGAAGTAACATCTGCCATTCTCGAAAATGTGAGAAGTGAGTGGTGGTCGTTTTGAACAACTTTTAAAGTAATAAGAAAAATAAAGGTATTTAAATTTTGATTTTTTTTTTCACGATTTTTAATTTTTAAAGGCTTTCAATTTAAAAACGAATCAAAAGGACCTCGGGTTTGCGGTAAAATGTTTTTTTGAAGACCTTTAAAATGAGGTACCACACGGGGGTTGCATTTAAAATTTTTGACTTCAACTCCCTAGCGTCACCCCTCAGAGGGGTTGATAATAGTTAAATTACCTAAAAAAGTAGATTTATTAACCAATAAGCTACACCTAAAATTTGTATCTCTATCTTTACTAATGGCAAAGATATTTGCCCATACTAAGACTTTTCGGACACCCTGTATACAGGTTTGTTTAGGTCTGCTCAGGATCTTTGTCTGTCTTTTTTTCATTATAATGTGCTAGACCAGTGGTTCTTAACCGGTGGTCCACGGTCCGCATGGTATTTTGCAATTGTGGCATTTTAAGATTAACACAGTTTATTATTCTTGAGCCTTGTGGTCCCTGCTAAGAACAAAAAAATCATAGTGGTCCCTGGACCACAAAAGGTTGAGAACCACTGTGCTAGACTTAGAGTGCAAAATCAATTTTTGGTAAAACTGTGTAGGTATACGAAAAAATGTATTTTCGAAAAACTTTACTTTTGAAAATTGTTGTTTTAAAGCTTATCGTAGATCCAACATTAATGAATTTAATAAATATTATCAAAAACTCGGGAACGCGGAAGCATTTCAGATTTTGTTCTTTTAAAAAATTACTATACAAGAAAATATTTTATTTATTTATTAGATACGTGGGTGCACGGAAGGTAATGAATAATATATATTTCTATTGTGTATTTCTTTATTTTTAGGGTAATTGTATAATTATTTTATGTATATAAGTATGTGATTTTTTTGTAAATAAACGGTGTAAAGAAGGTTTTATGATATTTTTTGTACTTTCTTTCTTGTTTGTCCATATTTTATTAAAAAAAAAGCCCGCAGCCGGTAAATTCAATGGGTATAGGTTGGAACATAAATTCTGCAACCGGGCTGGCCTACCAGGCTCGCATAATCCAAATCGGGTCAAGAATGAAATCCTGGCTCTTAGACTGTGACAAACAAAATTGACCCAGTTTTCATAAAAAAATCAATACTGTGTTTTTCCAATAAACACAGATACGGCTTAAGCATATTTGCAGAACTCTTGAAGGATGCGTGTATATTTACACAATCCGGGTTAAAGGAATATCTCGGATGGTATAAATAACAACTGATATTGTATTAATTTTAGAATTTAAGAACTTTTATAGGTATTTCATTATTTTTAACAGTAATTTAGGCCTGGAGAATGATGGTTAAAAATTACGTGTGTGTTGTTTTTCTGGTATTTGCCCTGACTGCGTCGTGTTTAGGAATTCCTCATGAAAAACCTAAATTGGGTAAGTTTTTCCATTGTTATTTTTCTATGATCTGTTATACACTGTGAACCGGGTAGGGATTTCAAAAATCTATAATTTGAAAATTAAGTGACATGGACGGCAAGATACAGGGTTGCTTAAAAAATAAACTCTAATAAAAAGGAGTGTTCTTTATAAGAGAAATACACATTGGTCAGTCATAACTTTTTAGGCTACCCTGTATATTCGATTACCTCAGTATATATATATATATATATATATATATATATATATATATATATATATATATATATATATATATATACAGGGTGTCTAAAATAGGTGATACCACTATTGCTATCTCCGAAATGGTAAAAGATACGAGGTCGGTTAAATTAGAGAAAATGTGCCATTTCTAGTCCCTATTCATATTCCGTTTACGGAGTTGCCAAATTCTCTATAGTTTCTTATCTACAGGGGATTTTTAAAAAATAGTCAAAAATTTAATTCTTAAATATCTCGAAAACTATTATAGTTAGAAAACAGTTGTTTTTACAAAAATCACACGATTTTTTACCTTCTCTAAAGTAACGTTATTGTTTTGTTTATACCATTTGTTTTTACGGAGTTACTGATACTGACTTGTTTTTTTCAAATACGGACCTGGATTTTTTGCTGCATTTTTTGAAAGAATACTTCATACCCTTTACAACTGTGTATCACTTGATTATGTTTTTCGACGTTTTGGTGAAGAATAGTATCATCATCAGGATATTCTACCAGTACGGACCTGGCATTTTTCAAGTTAATGCGCCATTTCACGACCTATTATGGCGACAATTAGGTCAGAATCAGTAACTATGGATTAAATTGTTTTAACTGGTAAATTTTAATTATAATCATGATTACTAACCAGGACCCTCAAGTTTGTAAAATTGGTCCAACGCCTGAAAAAAGCATAAGCTTAGTTTTAATTATATCAAATCCTAATAATTAATTCTTAGAGGTGTGATTGACTTCGTGTGGTCAGTCCAATCGCGTCCATCAACCTGTTCGTCCGCCCGTCCATATGTTATAATTCAACGCAACGTCAAAAAATAAAGCAGAAAACGGATTTTAGATTCGAATTCCTTATAATCCGAACCCAGTAAATATGACAATGGTTTTATGCTAGAATATAGTTAAAGGTCTTTAATTTGAGATAATATGGTTTGTTTTCAAAACCAGTAAATAGTAATTCAACTGTACCAGCAGAATGAGTTGCAACAGAAATGAAACCATTAGGTAAAATAGGATTATTTATTATTATCTTTTGAACTGAAAGGTGATTTTTGAATACGAAAATATTAAAAACGTAAATAATGAAGACGTATCATCAAGGGTGCCTTTTACAATATGTAGTAAACTTAACCACTAGTTAGGTGCTGTTAATAAAGGCCGCTAATTATATCTGATCTGAGTCTGCTAAACTTTTGCTTTCAATAACTCATTGGCTTAAGTGCAATTTGACAAACTTTAATGACCACAGGGTTCTGGTTAGTAATCATGAACATAGTTTAAAATTAATCAGTTGAATAATTTAAACCACAGCGATAGGTTGTGAAATTGTGCCTTAACATGGAAAATTCCAGGTCCGTATCAATAGAAAATCCTGATGATGTTGTTCCTGATCAAAACGTCGAAAACCATAATCAAGTGATACATAGTTGTAAAGGGTATGAAGTATTCTTTCAAAAAATGCAGCAAAAAATCCAGGTCCGTATTTGAAAAAAACTAGTTAGTACCAGTAACTCAGTAAAAACAAATGGTATAAACAAAACAATAACGTTTCTTTAGAGGAAGTAAAAAATCGTGTGATTTTTGTAAAAACAACTTTTTTCTAACTATAATAGGTTTCGGGATATTTTTAAGGATTAAATTTTTGACTATTTTTTAAAAATCCCCTGTAGATAAGAAACTATAGAGAATTTGGCAACTCCGTAAACGGAATATGAATAGGGACTAGAAATGGCACATTTTCTCTAATTTAACCGACCTCGTATCTTTTACCGTTTCGGAGATAGCAATAGTGGTATCACCTATTTTAGACATATATATATACAGGGTGTTTCCTAACCTCTCTGACAAAAGAAAGGAGGAGAATCCTCACATAATTTTAAGACGAAAATGTGTTATAAATTTTTTTAGAATGTCGCTTTGTTTTCGAAATACAGGGTGTTAAATAAATTAAATTTTATGCGATTTTTTAAAATTATTAATTAGTGGCAAGCGATATTCCAGTGGTATTTAGTACACATAATAAGGGGTTTAAATACTTTACTTTGTGTCCATTTTAAACTTTTCAAATAGTTCAGTGGCGGAGATCCGGGTAACGAGTACCATAATTACGCAACAATAAATAATACGGGCCTGTTCAGCATTGAATATTTTGATCTTACCTAATGTTAAAAATAATTTTAAGCAAATTACGTCTCTTGCGTTTTTCTCCTATCTCTTAGGGTTTTAGAGTAAAATGTAATTTATTTGCTATGTTACACGAAATACCTAGTAGTTGATACAGTATCAATAAAAATCATTTAAATAAAATTATTTCAAAATCTTACATAATGAACTCACATGAACAAAAGTCAAATAAACGCTGAAAATATCCTCCATGAGCCAGTAAACACGCGCGTACCCTGGATATCACTGGACTATTGCTTGCCAAAAAAACGCATACAATTTTATTTTTTTAACACCCTGTATTTCGAAAACAAAGCGACATTCTAAAAAATTTTATAACACATTTTCGTCTTAAAATTATGTGAGGATTCTGCTCCGTTCGTTTGTCAGAGAGGTTAAGAAACACCCTGTATATATATATATATATATATATATATATATATATATATATATATATATATATATATATATATATATATATATATATATATATATATATATATATATATATTAAAATGTACTAAATTTTTAGAAGCCAACCAAGAAATTCTACCATCTCTACGATTTGGCTGTACATTGGAAAATATGGAATTTCCATTATACTGTTATGAACTTTGCACAATGGATGGCTTTGATAGTGGTTATTGCATTAATGGAGAGTGTGTCTGTCAGTGATAAAAAAACATATTCCATTAGTATCATGTGGTATTGGTCTTTATTTTTATCCATATAAATTCTGGGTATGTAAATAAATTTATGCAATAATTTTTTTTTTAATTCTCACGAGTAATATTCAACGCTCATTGCTATATTTTTATATTGTTGTTGCTCGGTTATTTGCTATAAAACAAAATGACTTTTCTGTATGTAAGTATGTGTGATATTTACGGCTCCTTGTCTTCTTATTACTTTGCAAAATGTTCATTAAAATATGCCAAACCTTTTTTGATATAATATCACATTTTAACACTTTAAAATCTTCACCCTGTATGTAATTTTGATGTGTCTACACTGGAAAGTAATGGGTTATTTAGAGCAAATAACTGAGGAACAACAGTATTAAAAGGCCAAATAATAGTAATGGGGGTTAAATATTCCTCTTAACACCCTCCTCCTGCCAAACTAATATAATTGTTAATTTGCAATTATTCTAGTTACACTATGTGAAATACGCTACACGGAAAGCGTTCGTTTCAGTGTTGAATCCAGACATTTTTTCCGGCGAGGGGGGGGGGGACATTCCCCGGGGGGAATTTTTCTTGCTCCGGGGGAAATCCCTCCGGGTTACCCCTTGAATTCATCCCTGGTTCGTTTGACCTCTTGTATTTTGTTACACTTTTCACTTACCGTCGTAGCGTGAGACTACGCACGCTAAGCCACTCAATGCACTTAGGGTAGCAAGCGAACAAAGCTATTCGCGACGATTCTAGAAGAATAAATAAATAACATTCTTGTGACGATGCTGTGTCTTTGATTCTCAAAAAAATAAAACTCAATATGTCAAAAACATTTTAATTCACATTTTATCTGTTTTAAAAACACTGACATAGATCGTTGACACATAATCCATCTGTATAGCCTGCAGCGACATCGGCTGTGCAGTGTTCCCGGCAGGAGTCTCCCCCATCCCATAAGTTTTCCGGGCAAAGGGCTGCATTGGGTGTTCCTAGAATGTTAATAATTAAAATATATTGCATTTTTATAGAGTTTTTTACATGGCTTCTTCCGAGCGTCCTCTTCTAAGACAAAGAAACAAAATAGTATAGTAATAGGCACTGAATACTGGTTTGTCAGCCGTCCTTTTTAGTGTCCGTGCTTAAATTAGCAAATCGGAACACTTCGGTGTCCGTCCGTCAGTCTGTCACAGGCGATTTTCTCTGAAACTATTCGACGTAAAAATTTGAAATTTAGCACCGAGATAGAGTATGGTGGCCCAATTATAGACGTGAAGTATAAAAAGTTGAATTTTGATTGGAAAATCAAAAAAAAAATTCAAGGGCATCGTGTAGGGTGTCAAATGAAAGTTTATTCAACAATCAACAATACGCACGGTGTCCAAGATAAGGAGGGCCAGTATGGGGGACTCCCTCTTTATTTATTAATTCTATCCCTACAGGGGATAGAATTAATAAATAAAAATAATGTTCAACGTAAAAATGTTAGTGAACAAAAGCACTACCACTATACAATTAGTATAATAAATGTTGAAAATGACCACGATTGACTTACATGCAATGATAAAGGTTCTGTTCAGATCGTTCCGGAACATTTCAGGAGTTATTTGATTGCATTCAAATGTAATTCGTTTACGCAATTCGTCAAAAGAGGCTGGTTGGGTTTATCATCACTTGATTCTCTTAAATACTCGTATACTACAATGTAATCTTTACATAATGTACTTATACTACAGACAGATTATTTTTTTTCAGGTAAAACTACTTCACATATGCTATTATTAGTATTAGTATAATGATAACGATTCAGCAAAGAATACTGATTTAAATACAGTTATTTTTAATGAAATGAGACTCTTCATATTCCCTAATTTCTTTAAATTTTTTCATCAGTTTTCTATTGGTTTCAAAATTCGGGATCTTCGAAAATTTGTTTCAAAAAACAGTTTTTCGAATTCTTTTAGAAGAAAAACACTTTTTTAAAAAACAATTTTTTTTTGTTTTGTAATTTTTCAATATAGTACAATTTTTCGATTCCAGTAAACTATTCTATTTATAGTAGTTTTTTAAAAGCATTCACATTCTAGATTTACACAAAATCCAGCATCAAAGCCTTCAGCTAGGCATTGTGCGTCACAGAGGTCTCCTTCTTTTCCGGAATCTCCCGTGCAAACGGGTGGAGTGGTTGTTATTTCAGTTGGTAGAGCGGTTGGATCAGTCTCCGTTACTTCTAAAGCATTAATAAAAAAGTCGTTAACTTAGATTTAAACATATTCTTATTTTATTCTTCTCAGTAAAAGAGAAGATACCACATAACACCCACAATTTAAATGTAACTTGTATGAGAGCACCATGAGAACTGTTTTAGGCAACCAGATATACACTAGTGTATAGTTTTACCACTGTGGGCGTTTGTGGCGGGATCAACTACGGAATCTTATATCAACAGATGGCTCTAAATGCAACGGAAATAAATCGGTAATATAATAGCATTTTTTGGCGATTTAAAACCATCAAAACCAAAACCATGTGCTCTCTTTGTTTATCCAACGTTATTAAACGTAAACAAACAAAGAGTGCCACAAAAATCAAAACCATATTGTTATCCTTATTTGTACAATGCAGTGAAATGCAAATAAATAAAGACAACAATGGTAAACCCTTGGGTTTGGCTTTGATGGTTTTGAAGATTTTAATTTCCTGGATTCAGTTTCTATACAGGATAAGATAAAAATATGTTATATTTTCGTTTTTTGAATATAATGTCATGATTTCATATTGGAGCAAAGCTTTTAATTCTAAGTTTTATAAATACATATTTTATAATTATTGCGAACAGCACCTGTAAAAAGCAATTTTGGCATGCAGTCTTTATTACATAATGGCATAAAAATTTATAATGACCTTCCAAAAAACATAAAGAAAATCAAGAAATTACAGTTATTTAAAATACATTTGAAGAAGCATTATTTAAAAATTTGAATGTTCTTAACAGTTTTTTTAAGGAATTTTAAAATACACCTTAAAAGTATTTTACAAAATTGACTGTTTTAATAGTTTTCTTTAGAATTTTATTAGTTTATTATAGTTTTTCTTAATACTGTTATATTTGATAATGTTATATTTTAATGTTATGTTATATATTCCCTGTAATAAACTTTAAGTTGGTTGGGAATAAAGAATTAAAAAAAAAATAAAAATTAAGTTACTTTACTCTTGCGCTAATTTTAAAAATTTGTTTCTACCTCGCATATCCTTTTTTTCCGAGAAATAAAAACCATATGGAGCTCGAATTCGGCCGGTCGCCATATATATAGGTAGTTTAAGAAAATAACCACTTAAATAATGGATTCTTTGTTTTTCCTTTTTCACCTTTTAATTTAAACCTTTGATTGCCAAAGTAGACCGGTCTTAACGTTCGTGAATTAATACATTTTTGAAAGTAAACTTACAATGGACTTAACTTATGCACACCATTTGTATGGTTTTACTTCTGTTTATAAACTAAGTCAAAGCTCTTACCGTCATATTGATCATCAACGGGAATAGACGAAACGTCCCAAATGCTAAGGAATAATATTACCCAAAAGGCAAAAATTACTGTAAATTTCATCTTTGAGTTGTTCTACGACGACACATATAATGACTAATATTTTTGACTCTTTATAGTACCTACCTTGTAGATAACAATTTTATCTATGACTTTATAATTGGTTTTATTCAAGAAAAAAAAATAGCCTTGTAATAAATAACGTGCTTCAAATGGGCACTTCTGCGATAACGTGTATGTCTGGTGTCTGGTATGTTAATTTTAAGGCATATATGTTGCCGGCGACTTGCGAAATCCGCCAATATGCGAAATGCCTAGCCACTTTGCAAACCGACCATTTCACCAGGCATTATGCAAATTGACGAGATCTTCACATAAATTTGAAAAATGTCTAAAACACTTTAGGCAATCTGTAAAATGCCTGCTAAAATCGTCAATCTGCTGAATTGCAATCTGAATATCGCACATTGGCTAGGCTAGGCGTTTTGCGAACAGTTGATGTTAGTGATGTAAATATTCGGATGATTTTGATATTCGGAACATACGAAATCGGATGAAAGTAATATTCGGATTAATCATCCGATTTCGGATTAAAATTTAAAGATCCACGAAAACACACTATATAATTCGATAGACGGTAAAAACCAGAGAATGGTAAAAACCTGTTTGCTTGGGTGTCCGGCGACGCGACCCGGCACGGCACGGCGATTTAATCCGTATCATCGTATCCGAATTCGTAAAGTACTATTATTACTTTTATTTGCTACCAAAGATTTTTTTTTTTAGATTTACCTAGGTACGTTTAACAAACCGGCATTTGTTGTTGTTTTTTACTTGTTTTATGACTGTTGTTATTTGAATAAATATTTTGCATTATTATTATGTATTTTATTATACATACATCATTGCGTATTTTTTAAATTAATATAAGACCTATAACAAAAAATTATATTTAAGTACTTATATTTGAAGTTAAAACTGCGTTTTACGAGCTGATAATAAACTATTAATACCCACAAACATGGTATATTATTATTATCAGAGAGTTTTCAATTATATAAAATAATATATTAATTTTTAAACATAGATATTGTTAATAATTATTATGACATATCCACTATTATTGAGATGCTACTAACTGGTGTTCGTTTTTTAATAACAATATTGTCGTTGTCCTACATATCGGTGAATATACAAAATACCTACAACGTAAAAAAAGAAAAATTACATCGGTGCTGCGGTGCCCGCGTATTCACATTTCACTTTAGATTCCGTATATTCCGGAGTTTATTTTTCCTTGTTAAAATCATCCGAATCGCTCACGGAATAAAAAATACGAAACCCTGTTGGCCATCGCGACGGGTCGCTCGGAACTTGGCGGTAATGGGCGGTATACGCGCATTGACAATTAACCCGAATTCGACAGTCTGTAATGCGGTTCTGTCTACTCTACATCAGTTATACCCGACTCCGTATTACGAATGAGATATTCAGATTAATCCGAATATTTTGATATTCGGAATCAACGGATATTTTAATCCGGATTCTGACAATACGAAAGTGTAGACATTTCCAAGATGGACCGATGTAAATATTAACCCTACACGTCATAGTCAGACGATCTCGTCGAGCCTCACCAGCTTCCTATTCGTATTGGCCGACCGGACATTAATTTGAAAGAGGCGTGTCAGACAGCTATCGGCGGTATTTCGCAGGATCAGTGGCGCACCCGGGGGGAGTTGCTGAGGGGCTGCAGCCCCCCCCCCCCACCAACATCCTAGACACACAAAAGTTAAAAAAAGTTCACTTCAAATTGAAGAATTCCACCGAATTGCATTGCTCAGGTTGGGTTTGCTTAGTGTTTTAGTCATTTTTTCAAATTATCTCGTGAATTTGCATAATGCCTGATAAATTAGTAAGCTTGCAAAATGGCAAATTGGCGTGGCGGCGTTGACGGCCACGCGCGCCCCGAAAGCGATATTATTGGTGGGCCGTCGACAAATTTTGTCTCTTTTTCATTTCCTAAAGCGCGTATGTTTGTTTCTCTCTTAGCTTTAATGCATTTTATATAGTCCATATACACCTATGAGGTCAATTTAAAATACGGCCAGTCCGGAGCAAGCTTGGCTTGATTCTTTCTTGGGGAATTTTCGTGTGGAACTTGCACTTTTTTGAAAGGAAAGATACGATTATTTTTTGGTTTTAAGAAATTTGGATTGTCTCTTTGGAGGAATTGCGTGAACGAATTCCATTTGAATTCAATCAAATAACTCCTGAAATGCTCCAGAACGATTTGAACAGAACCTTTATCATTGCATGTAAGTCAATGGTCATTTTCAACATTTGTTATACTAATTGTATAGTGGTAGTGATACAGGGTGGTCAAAAAAGTTTGCACCAAATGTAAAACTTTTTTATTTGACGTTTCTCAAAAAATTTTATTCTTGAAAAAAGTTACTACTTGTTCCAAAACCTCTAAATAAGGTGACAGTTTTTCCAGCATTTGCTTACTAAGGTCATAAATCACAAAAAAGTGAAAATCGCTGAAGAATAAACTACCTTTATTTTTAAAATTTTACGAAAATTTTCTCAAGGAAAGTTCCTTAGGATTAAAAGTCCAAAATGCGAAATTTGAAATTAAAATGGTAAAGAAAATAGTTTATTCTACAAAAACTGTATTCTGTAATCGTATTTAGACATTTCGGAACAAGCACCAACTTTTCTCAAAAATACAAGGACATAAAAAAGTTTTTGGCATTTGACTTACCCTTTATTTCAGTAGGCAAAGACCATACATGGCAAATAATAACGAATAATAAAAAACACGAAAACAACGTAATTAGTCTCATTCTTGAACTTGAATTAAAACGTCTAGTATTCCACTACATATTTTACTGCATAGGCACGTCGTACATACATACTTATATTACCAGGTAACACAAATAATATAATTTCTTGTTTCGCCAACCAAACCTGATAATTCCCATTCATTTAAATACTCAATTATAATAATATACCACGGAAAAAAGTACCAATGAGTTTTTTACTGCGCAAATTAATTTTGTACAGGGTGGTATACGAAAAATATAAGCTGATTACCACAGAAGTTTTGAAAACATGTAAATAGTATGTAAAGCAAATCTGACAAGCTTAACAAACGAATTTTGTAATGCTTCGCTGTTTCCTAGTTGCACTAGAAAGATTATTTGTCGGTTCTCGGATTTAAAGTAAGACGGTACAAAGATATATTGCGATATGTCAGTGTAGTTTAATCAGATGGTCATCGTATAACCCAGGCGCGGCCCGTGAAAATTCAAAGTGGCATATCTCTGTTGCTACTTATGGGACCCATACCAAATTCAGGTTTTTTAATAGTGAGCCTACTAGGAATGTTTAGGTAAAGAAAAAAAATATTTTGCAATTTGCGAAAAAAAGTTGATTTTTTGAATTGACCCACCAGGGTAAAAAATTAACACGCTTAGATATTTTATTTATTATTTTTTCTAAACAAATTTCACATCATTTTGTCGACAATTCTTAAATTTTAAGAGAAAAAAATGTGTTAGTAGAAAGTTATAGTCATTTGAATTTTTTCAACCGAAAAATAATTTAAATTTTCGGTTGCAAAAAATTCAAATGCCTATAACTTTCTACTAACACATTTTTTTCTAGTGTAGATTAAACGAAAATTGTCAGAATTAAAAAATTGTAGCGCAATCAATTGCTATAAACAATTTAATTGTTTATTTCCTCATACCTCCTGAACCACTGGTTTTAGAGAAAAAGTTTTTTGACCAAAAATATTTGTCATGATGTAAGGAACTTTTGTTTTTACGTGTTTTTCAAAAATTTTAATTTGGCTCACTCGAAACGCTCCCCACTTTTTTTTATAGCTAATTTGTCCACAAATTTCCCAACGCCGGCGATGGGAAATAAGATTGCAAAACAATACCATAAAGTTCCACTATCCTGTATAAAAACTTGTCATTAAACTGTATAAACACTTATAAAATCATAGCTAATTAGGCCATTAAACAAGCTATAAAATATTAACTCCGAAATTCTAAAATAAAAATGTTTCGCGGAAGCAATCAACTGATGATTTGTAATATGAAGCATTATTACTTAACACTAGTAATTCTCTATGAAATCACCGCTGTGATTGTTTGCTTAAGCACGAGCTCGTTATAATCCGTTAATATCAGTTTTTTGTTAGTTATGTGGGTGTTAACGGTTTGAACCACCTCCTTGTCAATTTGTTATTTCCCGAGATGTTGATTACGGCGCCGGCGTATTGAATTTTTAAACAAAACTTTCTCAGCCCAGTTATTATTTACTTATTAAACCTCGAGACACTGATAATGGACCTTAGTTGTAAAGTCTCTAATTCTCAGTTCATTCATAACTAGCCATATTTGTGCCATTGTGCTTCATACATTGTACGTGTGTGTATAAGACAAAGACCAACCGCTATAATTCCTTCTCGGCGCACCTAATGGCTTTCCTGTATTCTGTATTCCACCAAGGGAACCTCTGAAAAGACATCTACGAATGGAAAAAATGCATTTTCCCACAGAGTTGGCACTGGAAAAAACAAAAATCACGTAAAATATCACTACACACGTATATTTCGTCCTGCATGCGAAGCATAAACAAAATTACGCTATTCAGATTTCTCAATGAAGCAGACGACGCCCCGTGAAGCGACGTTGCCACTCTCACTCTAAATTCCGGCACCATTCAATGGAAATAAATTACTAAAAATTTATTATCAGGAAAAATAATGTTTTTTGTAATTGTAATTTTATGAATCCTTAGTTATATGCTTTAGCCTGTGGTATTTATGATTGTGGATGAGTGTTAACCCACAGTAATTGCGTTTATTTTAGTAATTAGTAAAGTCTGTCAATCTGCAAATATTCTACATAACTGAAAGTCTGGCAATAGCCATTCTCTAGAGGTAGGTGGGGACTGTATCGTTTCGCGAGTTTTAAATAACTCTGGGTTCACGCACGACGTCACGCTGTGAGTTATTTTTGAAATTTATATCGCGCAATATAGAGTTTACGTTAGTTATAGACGATTTTATATAAATTTTATTGACAATATTCTTTGCCTCCTGCTTATAATACAAGTTTTAAAGTATATGATTTAAAATAATCATGTAAATAAAAGGATAAATTAATTTAAAATAATCGATATTGGTAAATTGCCTGCCAATTACGTTTTATGTATTTATTTACGTGAAAAGAAAAGGTAAATAATTTTATAAAATAAAACTATGCCTAATAATTAAGATAATAATTTTTATTTAGAGGCCTATTCTTATTAAAATATATACCTACAGAGTCTTCCGAAAATATGTTATAAATAAGAATTTCGTTTTTTCCTATAATTTGTCAAATATTTTTTGCGGTGAAGAACATCTGCATGTTTGCGACGGAAACATGTTTTTTAGGATAGTTTTTTGTGGTTTTTACACTAGTAAGTTATTAAAAATTATTGTATTTTTGTATTCTTTGATTTTTCAAAATTAAAAAAATCTTAATATGCCAAAAATTATTGTAAGAAAGACAAAAATATCTAAATTTATGAAATTAGTTAAAATAAGGAATTATTTTTTAAGAAAATAGCCTTTTTTCAGCCTCTTTGTTTATCGTATTTTCTCGATTAAAGTCTGGTGATTCGTTACCGTAGAGATTTTTAGCAATTGTTTTTCACAGTAAACTTTTTTATTGAAGCGAGCTTGTAAAAACATTAAACACATTTGACATTCATGTCATGACACAATTCATGCTTTAAATTACCTTCATAATCACTTTCGTTAAAATGTCTAGAACAGATTGACTTGTCTTATGTCATGAGAATGTGATCTTTGTGGACAAAATAAACCAATTTGAAATTTGAATTCTAGCATTTTTCACATTAAACTTATCTTCCCGTTTGCACAGACGCTTCCAAACACTTTGTATTTCTTTGTCTTTGAGGAAGCTAAAAACTTTAATATCGGGCATAAACCCTGCATTGATTGTCCACATCACAACCATAGACAACACACCTCATTTTCACTTTTAAACTCTTAAAAGTAATGTAACAACACCAAAAAATAACTTTAAAACACACCGCGATCTTAACAAAGACGTATCTCGTTTCCTAAATATGACGGAATTACTCACAGCGTGACGTTCATGGCCACGCCTACCTGCTCGATATCATATCTTCTTTTATTTGTATCATGCCGTTCTTAGAAAAGTTCAACCAATCGTGGGGTAGTTACCAATATTTCTATCACGTATGTGTCCCTTGTTCACCCTAAACTATGCGGTGGAATGAACATTATACAAGACTGTAAATTCAAGTGGGCCAATTGCCGTTTTGTGGAGTTGGGTTGGGTGGGGTTTGATCAAGGGAACAAAGATTTGAGAGAAGTGGGATGTTCTAAGCTTTTGTAGCTGGACAGTAAAGGGTGGCACATCCCTGCGCTCATTGGCAATGAGGATCCAACGTCATTTTCTCGATTTCTTAATTTCAATTGAATTTTAATAGTTTTTCATTTCTCTGCTCCACCACGATATTCTTGTCAATATGGTGAACAAGAAAATCGAAAGAACGCGGTGCTGTTGTCTGCCCAAGATATCTGCAACCGGCAAAACAATTTAAATAATACAAGGAACGGCTTAAACAACGCTGAAAAATTTGTGAACTAGATGTGGTAAGAAAAGATATCCTTCCAAGGTGTCCCATTTTTAACTATATGTATAGACGTGCCAATTTTTATTAATATGCTTTCAGTAGTTTTTAAAAAATTTGCAATATTCCAGACTGTTTTGACACCCTGTATATTATGTACTTGTTTGTTTTGTAGGTATCCGCAGGTATTTTTAAGTTCTGGGATTTTGGAAAAATAAATTTTAATGCATTACAAAGTAAGAGAAACTAAAATATTTATTTCGACAGCAATTTTATAATTTTATTTCCATTTTCGTGAAATTCTCCCGAGATCCATGATGATTATGAATACATTATACGCGAGAAATTGTTGGTTGCCTGCCAAACTGGCGCAACCATAAAGAGTCTCCTTCTCAGACAGCCGTGCATTCTGCATCAAGAAAATTATCTTTGTTTACAAACACTTCCCGTATAATTCTCAACACCTAATTAATCCTCGAGCTTTCATAATGAACGTTCAACAATTAAAACAGTAATTCACCGTCCGGGCGAGGAAACGGTCGGATTCTTACGTAAATAACTCGGCCCAAATTAGAAAGTTGCGCCAGCGATCTCTTTTTTTCTTATGCGAAAAATCAACATGGCGCTGAAAAACAAGTGCAAGTGCTAATCGGATTATTAAAAACAAAGGTTCAAATATCATGGATTATAAGAAACTTGAGTGATGTTTCAGTGTAAATATAGTGTAGTTTCCATCATACTCATCTATACTTTAAGCAGGTAGGTCTTTGACCCGTATTTCATATAGAATAGGGCTTAAAATATCAGTGAAATGGGGCAAACATTTTTTTCACTCCAGTCTTGTTCCAGATAGCAGAGAGTGCCAGGGAACACAAGCCTGCCGTAATGGCAGACAGCCAGGGGCAAACAGTTGAATACCAGTGGGCCTACTCAATAATGGATTCCAGTCGAGTTTCAACATTCGTGATCTCGATGCTACTCATAGTTTATGGGAGCTTCCGGAGTTTGAATATGGAGCAGGAGGCGAGAGAAAAGGCTCATGGGTCTACCAATTGTCTACTGAACCCCTCACAGACTGTCCAGCCTGAAAATAATGTACAAACTCTGGACACAATGCACGCGCTGTGTCTGCCTTTGGGAGCCAGTATATCACTATTGGTGATGTTCTTTTTCTTCGACTCAATGCAAATGTTGTTTGCCATTTGTACTGCAAGTAAGTCACATTTAATTTAATGTATTTTACAAGACTTTCCAATTACCTGCTTTACTTGGTTACTACTACTAAGTACTGACTTTAATTTTTTTTTTACTTTTTAAAAAAAAACCTGTGACTGCTAGCTCTTTTTCCAACAATAGGTTACTCAGTGTAGCTCTGCTAGCATATACTGTGTAGAGTAATAAATTACTTAGCAATAAAATAGCAAAAACTTATTACATAATTTTTTTTTTTAAATGTAGCGACTCTGCTAGAGTGACATGAAAAGATTGACATGTAACACTGACATTTTAACAGGTTGTAGCACCTTAACAGTGACAGGCTAGAATCTACAAACGAATCTTAAACTCCAATCGGTAGTTTAACAATTAGATTAGCCAATGAGAGACCTCTATACCTATTCTGTAGTTTAAAGTCAATATTGCGGTTTGCTGTACCTTGTTAAAGTGGCCCTTAGCCTTAGAGAATACAACTTTACACCTTCTATCTTAGTTTTCCATTTTCAATGTTAATAACTAGAAAACTATTCTACTTGAACATATGGTTGTCTAGAATTTATAGAATTCAAACATCATGTAATATACATAATATAATAGAAGAGGACAAAGGGGCAAAATTTTGCAAGATATACGTAAAAATGTCACTCCTAATAAAAATTTTTGCTTGTAAAATAAATAAGATTCACATTATGAAAAATTTGATTTTTTATACAGGGAGCATAAAAAATTCCAAAAGTCCAAACTATTCTCTCTCACACCTTTAACCAGAGTACTAGTTTTTACATATTAAACAATAATGACACCTATGGACATGTTTGTCAATGTCTTTATTAAACGAAGCAATTATTTAATTTAAAATACTTCTCATCAAAATGATGTCTACTGAACAAAGGATTTTTATAGTCCGCTGTTATGGGGATGGCCAAGTATCATGCCCCTTCATCATGGAACAATTTAGGGAGAAATTTGTAGGCATCCCAATAACTGAAATGGCAATCTACAACACAATAAAAAAGTTCCAAAGAAATGGTTTGGTTTTGAATCTCAAGAAGAAGTACGACCAAAACGATGCTGCTACAGTTTTAGTTCTTCAGTCTGTTAGAGAAACTCCTGTGATGTCCCTTAGAAATCATGCTAAACATCTTCTAGAAGTTGTGAAAAGAACTCATATTCAGATGATCTTAAAAGAAATAAAGAAAATAAATAATTATTTCCGTTCAAACCCCACCTTAACCAAACATTGGCAGAGGGTGATGAAGGTGGGAAAAGACTAGATTTTTGTTTATGGGTGAGAGACCAAATTTTAAGTGGAAATATCCATTTTTATAAATTTATTATGTTTTTTGGTAAATCTATATTTTCTACTAATGGAACTGTAGCATCCCAGCTTGTCAAGTATTGGTCTCGAGAAAACCCTGAATTTAGAATAATGAGGTGAAGAAAATATTATTCAAAAGTGAACGTGTGGTGCGCGATATCTGTCCATGGCATTATAGGCCCATATTTTTTAATAGCAATGCAATAGAATATCTTACTTAGAAATGCTGGATACATTTTTAGCGATGAACTCGAAAATTGGCCATTAAATTTTCACCAAAAAAATGTATTTTCAATAAGATCGTTGTCCAGCACATTGCGCTCGCGAGGTAATAGATTGGCTTCACCACAGATTTGGCGCAAGGTGGATTGATAGAAATGGCCCAATTTTATGGCCCCCAAGGAATCCCGACCTAACGTTGGCAGATATATTTCTATGGGGCCGTTTAAAACAAATTGTTTATGCTACTCCGATACCAAATAATACTGACATGCTCTCAAAATTAAATCAAATAAAAAAATACTTTATTGTCATAAGAAGAGTAATTCCTCTTGACAAAGTTCTATCTTATCTACTAATAATATCAATTTTTTCACTAATTAAACCAATGAAATGAAATCACAAGTATACAATAAAAACACAAAAGACACAACACAACAGACAATGAATAATGAAACAACTATGTAAATTCAAATTCAAAACTAAGTTAAACCTATGTAACAACCGAAAATACTCCAAAACTTGTCTAAAATTAGGTAAATATTTTATACCTAACAGGACATATTAATTAACAATACTTAACAAATATATTAATTAACAAGTATTAACACACACAGGCAGAGGGGAAAACCAATCAAGTCTAGTTAGAGTAGTAAATGTAAATCATAGTTTATTTAGTTAGTTTCAAAGGTAATTGCATAAGCTTCAAGATAAGTCAGTTCATTATGCCCTACCATGTCCCTTTTAAAAGATATGTCCTAAAAATGGACGAACAACGCCTTTTTCAGTCATTTTTTCCAAATTTGGTGAAGGTTTAAATATTTTGGACATGTATAATACTAAAATATCATTTAGAGCACCGAACAAAATTTGTTTAGTCCCAAGAAATCGACGAATAACCATTTTCCATGAAATAAAACTATGTAACCTCAAAAAAATTTCGAAAAATCCATTTTATTTTAATAACCCTCCAATGATTATTTTCATTTTGTTACCAAATTACTTGGAGCCCATCACAGAAACGATATCTGAAGAAAACTCCGAAGTAATCGCTCCTTTGGATTAAACATAATTAGTGATGGGCAAATACCGGGTATTTATTTTTTGGGTAAATACCCCATGAATTTACCGGGTATTTACCCAAAATGGCTAGAAAAATGGGTAAATAAAAAACATATGATATTTTTGTTAATACTTATAATAAACAGATGAAAATATGTAGGTATACTTTATTTGCCTTACCTAAAAAGAAATAAAAAACTTTTTAAAAAAATATTTTATAACTAAAGCACAAGTGTGAAGTTTAAGAAGAAGCCGACTCGAGGCTTTCATTGCCAGATTCAGAGTCTTCATACGGAATATCTTCTTCACTCATGTCAGTCTCAGTTTCCGCGTCAGTCACGTCACTTTCACTCTCAATTTCACTTTTTTCAGTCGGGTAAATATAGTTTGGGGTAAATTACGGGTAAATACCGGGTAAATACCCATTTTTAAATACCCGATTTTGGGTAGGTAAATAAATTTTTGGGTAAATTCCGGGTAAATACCCATTTTTAATTTACCTTCCCACTGGGTATTTACCCGTCGCCCATCACTAAACATAATCCAAGCTCACCGTGCCAAGTCATTGGCATTCTAAAAAATAGTTTAGATTGGTCAAAGCGAACACCTTGTATATTATTATTTGCAGTTATATATTAACAAAAACTTTTTAAATACTCTCATTTCTGCTTCACTGATAGCAAGGCATACATTAATGCTCCATTTTAAAACCACTTTCACTAAAACCAAAATGTAATTATGTATTTTTGTTCATAAGTTTTTTGTCATTCTAAACGCGACAAGAAGAACGTCGTCCCCATTATGTTTTCTCCTTTTTCAATAAACAGTCGATACAGTTCAATCAGTAATTTCAATAAAAATTCGTACTTTCACCAAAATCATTACTATTACATTGGAGTGTCCCAAAATCTTATTAACATTATTTCTCCTAATTTTTTGTATCCTTTAAAATTTTAACTAACTTTTACTTATTCGGTAGCAGTATGACCTGGTGACCCAATTTTTTTTAAATTAAAGATAAGAATTTAAATAAGTTAATAAATAATCATGTTAATATACTGAAATCTGAGATAAAGGCTAAAACTTAAATATTTGTCAGCCTATTATTTAACGTAATGTACAGGGTGTTTCATTATTAGCGGTACTACCCTTTGTTATATATTCAGTTGTTAAATAAGTAATCATACAGGGTTGAGAAGATTTAAATCATGATCTTTGGCCCTCTTCAATACTTTTCTTCATATTGTCTTTGAGCCCCTCTAACATTATTATTGTTTTTTAAATATAATTTTAACATTTTGTATCTCTCATTAATAGAATAACTCATTTTGCATAAAAATAAAATTATAAATTCACGGTGACTAAAGTATTAATGTCAACCTTGACATTAACTTTGACTTATCTACTAAGAAAATTTAAAAATGTAGCCGGTATTTCGTTCACAACCTGGATAGTTACGTTTAAAGTATATTTATGCGAAATAATTTTTAATTTGAAATATTTCAAAAACAGTATTACAAAAAAGTATGTTATACAAAATATGTCTAGAACTTTTCCTAGAATCCAAAAATATGATAAAAATGATACCATCCAATTTAAAATAAGGGAGAAAATCGATATTTTGCACTATATTTTTTTTATTCGATGCTCAATTTTTTTGCTGATAATCATTACTCACAATATTGTACATGAAGTAATCTCTTTAAAGTTGCAAATATTTATTTATTTTAGTGAATCAGTACCAATAATATTACTTTTAAGCTCGCTTTTAAGGTCAGATATGGACCTCGCCTTGCTACATAAAAAGTTCACACACCCAATTCTTGAGCAATTTTAGTTGTAATTAATTCTATTGTATGCACTCTAATGCATTGTTATTCAGAATCTCGTTTAAAGTAAAATAATAACTTTTACACAATATGAAAGTTTTAAAATTTCACGGCCAGATTTACTATGGCTAAATTCGGTCTAATTTGACAATACAGGGTTTAAATTGACAAGAGTAAGAATTAGACCACTAAGTTCAGTCCTATGCATTTATTTCCTGGTTTTTTTTGCAAATTTATAAAGAAACGGGCACATTTAAGTATATATTTTCACAATAATATAACTAAATTCATTTAAGCAACAGGGTCCAAGATAAAAATCGGTCAAGTGCAAGCTCTACTTGCACAATTGTGTTCTGTGCCATCAGCCCCCCACTTAACCTGAGCAAACCTCGACTGCGCCATCTCAGTCCATCTGCCGCGCTACCCGCGCTTGCAATTCCAGGATCCCGAGATCCCGTTAAAAAATCAGTCCCGAAAAATCCCGGGATTGAACACTTAAAATTATAAAATATGTTTAAAAAAACCTAATTAAATCATCGCAGTATTAGAAGTAAAGAAAATTGAATCATGACCAAGGCCATTAAACTACTGAATTTTTAAAATAACTTCCTTAACGCCCTTAAAAAAATCTGTTATTAAAATGTAATTTGCTTTATTGCTTCTGAAAACAATACAAAAACATATAAAACTAATTAAAATACAATTGATTATCTGACTGAATTTGATCTCATTGTGTTTTAGAAGATTAGTTTTCATTTTTAACCTAGATAAAGTACATTTTTGCATAAAATTGATATTATCTCAGATTTACCCATTATTTCGTTGTTTTCAACATTGATATTAGAATTGTTTTGTTTGTAGGAAAGGACGCATTTGATTTATAAACTAGAACTAGCTTTTACCCGCGGCTGCGCTCACGGATAAGTTAAAGTTACATATTATATTGTTTATGTATTGTTAAATACTGACATTTGTGGTGTACTCTCTATATAAGTTATCATGAAATATAACATGAGATATAACCAAAAACGTGATTTCTTGCCAAATTTCAAAGTAAATTTCTACCCCTTAATGTGAATATCAGCAGCTAAAAAATACTATTTTACTGATTTGTTGATGTTCTACCATTAAAGTCGGTCTCCTTGTCAGTCTTAAACTTTTCTAGTTAATCGCTAGATAAATTTGTTTTCCTAAAAAGGAAATCCAAACAATATTTTTCCTATCGTTAACCTGTCCAAACTGCCTCACCCAGTTGAAATATTTACGGGCTTTTTCCTTTTGACATTTGCTTCTTTTCCTATTCTTAGAAATATCGTGTCGACCTGAACAAACCAAAATCGGAAAACACTCGATTACCATTGAATTTCCATTTAATCATATATAATAAACTTTATTTATAGAAATTACATTTTGATCAATTATCGACATGCAACTGGTTTTTGGGGATTTTTTTATTCGAGTTTTCTGACCGTTTCGATTAGGAAGCGTTTTTGATTGATTGTTTAATTTTGCTGTTACTCTACAGGGCGGTCAATGAGCACAGGTACATACATCGTGAAATCTCGCTAGGCTGGAACCTAGCGGATGTAATTTCATTTCACTCAGTCCCATGTTCGTCGTAAAACGTTAGAACCGTAGGTCTAGATACAAGGAGGAGATATCATTATTTACATTTTAGAGCAATCAGAGACTTACTCTTAATCTGGCCAGTAAAATTTTTAATTTGGCTTACTCAGCTCCGCGCATACGCGATGTGATACGACGTTGGTGCCGTCGGCGGCGGGTAGCGCGATAGATGGGTGGAGATCGGGCGGCCGAGGTTTGCTCAGGTTAAGTGGAGAGCTGCTGGCACGGAACACTAATTGTGCAAGTATAGCTTGCACTTGACCGATTTTTTATGGGCATTTGATTAATTTTTTTTCAGCCTAAAACGATATAAGAATTTTTTTCTATTGATTTTAAGTAGTTACCTATATCTATTCTTTGAGAACGTACAAATTGTTACTTTAATGAAATATTAAAAAATAATAATAATAATAATAATAATAATAAAGGAAGTGCTGTTTTAATCAAGTTCTAATTACTTGTGACAAGGACGAGGGGGGGGGGGGGGATCAGAAAACGATGACATTTGTGTGACGTGATTTATGGGTGTCCGCTTTGCACCGGCATATCTTGTCTATTTCGCGCTCCTTCGCTATTTACAGAGCCGTCCCGTCCGATTTTGATTTATGACGTGTGAAATAAAAGATTGTTTTTAGGAATATTGTTGTGGGTTTTCCGTGTTTTCAGAAAGTATTTTGCCATTATTTTGATTACTTTGTGTTTATTAGACATTTTGGTAATATATTACTGGACTTTGTGTATCTGTAAAGTGTTTTTTTATTGAAAAGTTAGTAGGTATAGCAATTATATGTTTTGCGGAGTAAATTACGAATCTAAGCTAGTAGTTTAGTGGAAAAGCTTATAGTTATAAAAATTTTCTTTTTAAATTACCATATTTTTTAGAGGGTATATTAATCACGAAGGGAATATAATCGTAGACAATCTCGCCCGCGTCTTGTTCTATTATTTTTGACTATTCAGCACATTCAGACATAATTCCAGAAAAATCATTATTTGTGGAGTGGTGTGTTTACTTTTTATTAACATTTTTAGATATTATTAATTTATTATGGATTACGATTGCTGCATTCCTAGTACATCCAGACCAAATAGTGAGGCTTTGGTAACTTTAAATGTGTTTGTATTGAATATTTGATATTGACATGATAACTTTACTTTAATATTAGTTACTTTGATATATGTATGTAATACAGTGACTGGCAGAAACATAAAACATTTGTATCATTGATTTCTCTAGAAAAAAATCATTTGTGATAAATGTTGGCGCATTAAAAAGAGATTAGTAATCCTTTAAAAAAATTCAAAAAACTTTTACATTTGCAGGGAGATCTTTCTAATTTAAAATGTTTAAAACTGGTGGTTCGAAGAGCTTTAGATACAAGTTAAGAGTGTAAATAGCATTTTTGATAGGAAAGGGATTGAAGTTGAAGTCCTTGTTACGCCTACGCTTATTTCACTAAATCCCAGAAACACCAATTACGCAACCTTTTCTTGATTTTTCATCTAACATCTAAGTATATATGTCATTGCATTGTTCAGTTTTCATACTCATTCATTTTTTAAGCTATAATTAGTGGAATTGGATACACAATCTTTTATTGTTTGGATGCCTCGAAGCATATGATTTTCTCTATTTTTTTAAATTGGTAATAACTAAGTATTAATTGATGTTTTTAATTAAAATTGTTGTAACATTTTTTGATATATTTATAGATAAGAAGCGGAGTTTGTTTGTTGTTCCTAATATTAGCCAATTATCTTATTTGGTTTCTAAATAAATTCAAGGTTATTTCAGAGAGCAAATCTATGATTATGTGCAGTTCATGTACAATTTAATGATATTTGAAATTTTGATGAAATGCCTAATTGTTATTAGGGATGAAAAAGACAGTATTCTTATTGAACAAAGAAATATAGTGTCTTGGATATAAACTGACTGATTCAAAGAATAGTACTTAATACAGGTATATCTTTAAAATAGTTACTAAGGATTGCTTTCAAGGTCGGGAAGATTAAAATCAGCAATTAAAATCAAGTGATTTTTAATTTAAAAATCATGATTAAAATTAAAAAATTAAGCTAAAATCAGGGTACTTATTTTTTCATAAAAATAAAACTTTCAACTCTTTTTAATACAAAAAAACCTGATGCATTTTCATTTTTTTAATACTCATTATAATACTTGAAAAGGAATGTAGCTGCTTTTCGCAAAAATAAAACTTTACATTTAAAAAAAAATTCATAAACAACCTAAAAGTAAAAACAAAGTATTGTCGCGCTTTTATAATGCCTAAGTGTTATAATGCTTAAAAAGGACTAGGTACTAGTTTAGCTGCTTTTTCATTGCCTAGTCTGTTTCTGATATCTGAGTGAACGAGTCTATAGGAAGAAAACTTCCTTTCTATATCTGCAGAAGATGCACAGGCACACAAAACAGAAATCACTACAGATAGCACTTGCATAATTTCTGGAACATTTTCTTGGGATCTCAACCACTGTTTGCCCAACTATAGAGAAAGGTAGCATCTTCAAATCCTACAATTTGTGGTAAATAAGCAAAAACTTTTTCTTGGAAATAAACAAAAAAAATGTTTTCTTGGTCATTAAAATTAAAAAATTAATATAATAAACAATATAATATATTACAAAAAGCTAATAAATATAAAGCCCAAAAGTTTTGCTTATTTACGACAAATTTTAAGGTTTTAAGATACTGCCTTTCTCCATAGTTGGGCAGTGGTACTGTTGGCTGTTATTATAGGATAATTTAACGACTCGGCAATTTTTTTCGGCATACTGACCATATTGGCCGCGTTATCTGTAACACTAGTAACTTCACAGTTATATTCATTTTTGTACTTATTTATTGAGTCAATAGCCAATTTTGCAAGATAATCAGTAGTATGGGCATGCTTTCTAAAATAACACTGTTTTCATCTTCTGCTGTTAAAACGACATGGGCTCATTATGAACATCAGATCATCCATCCAAGGACGTGCAAATAGACTGTCCCGATAACTTGTTAAGACATTTAGATTGTTCTTCTTCAAATATTTCATTTAGGAGCGTTGGTGATAACTGAAATCTAGACAGCGGAACGTAACCTGGTCTTAACTTTTCTATGGTTAAAAATTTTAAATGCTATTTCGTGTGGCACCTCATTTTAAAGGTCTAGAAACATTTTACAGCAAACCGGAGGTCCGTATCTGCATTTCTTCTTAAATGGTAAGGCTTTAAAAATTAAAAATCATTAAAAAAAAATTAAATACCTTTATTTCTCTCATTACTTCAAAATGACCACCATGAACTTCATGGGGGTCATTTTGAACAACTTTTAAAGTAATAAGGGAAATACAGGTACTTAAATTTTAATTTTTTTTCATGATTTTTATTTTTATATGCTTGCCATTTAAAAACGAATGAAGATACGGTCCTCGGGTTTGCGGTAAAATGTTTCTTTTTGAAGACCTTTCAAATGAGATTGCTTTTAAAAATTTTGACCTCAACTCCGTAGCGTTGCCCCTCAAGGGGGTGAAAAAGTTAAATTACATGAAAAAGTAGATTTATCAACCACTAAGATACACCTAAAATTTGGTGTCTCTATCTTTACTAATAGCAAAGGTGTTTGCTCATACTAAGACTTTTTGGACACCCTGTATATTATTTAAAAACATACGTGTGTATATTAAAATAGACTTTTACAAAAATTATAAATGCACAAACAAAAATCGTTCACTAAAACAACTTTTGATTAATGAATACACCCCATTTTATGATTAAAAGTAAAAGGGTATTATTTACATTTAATTTCTATATAATGTATAATTAATGAAGGATTTTATAGGCCAGGCTGATTTTGATATACGATTTTTATTGTTAATTTATTATATTTTTTTGAATTGGAAATTCCGACGAAACGGAAATCTAAAAGGGGTTGTTTTTATCATATATCGATCAAAAATTGACGGTTGCATATCAGGTCTTGCGCTAAAAGGATCCCGAACTCACCTATTTAAAGGCCCTTAAGTAAATTAAGTAATACAAAATTATAACTTATACGTTTCTTTAACTTAATACCCAACTTGCCCTCTAAAACAGGACGTAGGTGTTTGAAACTGGGTGATAACTGGATTTATTGATTCATTATCGCTGCTTCCAGAGCTATCTGGTCTAAAATTCCGCATTTGACTTCGACACAAGCGCCTGCAGTGTTGAAACTACGTTCTAATTGTATATCTGGTTGCCTGAAATTTTTTTGCAGCGCCTGTACCGTAACATATATTTTTGGATATTATATGTGGTCTAGGACATCGTCAATATTTATGTATTTATTTACTTATTTTATTTTTCAGTAATTGCCACTGTCGCCCTAGCCTTTCTCCTCTTGCCCATGTGCCAGTACATCATAAGGCCGTGTTCAGATGGAAACAAAATCTCATTTGGGGTGTGCGGACGATTCACCGCTGCCGAACTGCTCTCCTTTTCGCTCTCTGTCTTGATTGTGTGTATATGGGTTTTGACAGGTAAGCATTTGTTGTAGGTTCTGACAGAGAACTTACCCAAACCTGATATTTTATTTACTGACCTACAATGTTGTGGGGTTTTACGAAAAATATAAGTGGTTAACCGGCTGCAAAATATTATCAAAATTATTCTGCTCACCCTGTTTACTTTTCAATGTTAGTGAGAAAACTCAGTTTAAATAATTTCAGTAATAAATAAAGTCTGGAGCCTAAACTGAAGCTGTATGCAAAATTTCAGCTTTCTATCTTTGATAGTTAGGGTTGGGCCTTGATAAATCTCTGGTTTTTATTTATTTTTCTTAGGTTTGTTAGACCGGAAACTTTTTGTTCGATCCTCGTATTTCCTAGATCCCTAAAAGAAAATTGAATAGTACCCAACATAAACTTAATGACTCAAAGTAAATAATTTACATAATAAACAGGCATTTCCTTATAGACACAACTTACCGTTTATTAGACCAATATTTAGACAAGTTGGATCTTTATTGCCCTCACTATAAACAAATCGACATCATTGTGTACATAGAAAGGTAAAGTTCAATGATATCAGAAAATAGCTTAAGGTCGGTGTATTGGAAGAAGAGCCAGACTATTTTTATTAATGAGCAAAACTAATAAAATGTTATGTAAAAACAAGCTTTTATTATTTAGATGCACTAAAACGAAAAAAATAAGTATAATTTTTTCATTGCAGCGATGCTAGATGCTATTTATAAGTGGACGTAGTTCGCGTGGGTGGATCTTAATAAAAGTAGTATCAAAGTTCATATTTAACATTTTTTCCCATCTTTAAAAATTATAAATGTATAAGGACTGTTCATTTTTATGTGGATATCCCTGCACATTGTGAACCACTTGAGAAATTTCTCGTATGACCCGTCGAATGGACTCCTTAAGCGCATCTACCGAGTCGGGTTCAGATTTATAAACTAAATCTTTGACATGGTCTTATAAAAAAAAATCAGCGCGTTAAGATCGGGCGATCTGGGTGGCCACTCTATTGCCCCTCGTCTACCTATCCATCGCCCAAGAAAAAAAAACATCGTTATCAGGTCCTACTTGGATGCTAGAGCAATGAGGATCTCCCTGTAGTGCTAATGCCAATAATGTAAAAAAAAATTCTTCTTAGGTATACCACTTTAATATTCGATAAGTTCTCCACTTCATTGCTACCCTAAATACTGTCGATTGTCTAATAGGTGGGCGATTTGAGTATTTATCATTCAACATGTCACCGACTTCTACTTTTATTGTCACAACCCAACATGATCAAAATTTATAATGCGTTCTTCTGCAGCGAGGCGCATTTTGGATATATTAACAGCACAGTAAACTTGAAAGTTTTATTGACAGTTTTATGACGTTACTTTTAGTGCCAGTTTAATGACTTATTTGACGTTAACTAGTTGATATAGGACATGTTACATAAAAAATGTCTTTAATAGTTAAAAGTGTTAATATTTCGGAAACAGTTGAAGAAGGGTATAGGATATGTTACATAAAAAATGTCTAGAATTGGCTGTAAAATCCAAAAATGTAAAAATATACAGGGTGTTTCATTTAAAAAATAAATATTCGTACACGTATCACTTTTCTGATCCACCCTGTATAATTTTTTTCTTGAAAAAATGCACTTCAAAAAAATAAGATTCACGGGTCCAAGCGATTTTAGATACATTAAGTGGTATTTCATAATATACAGGGTGTCTGGAAAAGGTCTGTACAAAATGCTACCACGTATTCGTGAGACTAAAATAAGACGATTTAACACAACTTACCTATATCCAAAAGTGTTTCGTTAGGGAGATACAGAGCCCCAAAGGGGTACTTAACGATTTCCTTTTTTGACTCTAACTTTTGAACCAACTTGTATAATTTAATGAAATTTTAATATTTTATATTGGCCATAAAGACTCATAAAACCATACTACAGTAGATATTTGACATCGTCAGGGAAGTCAGGAACGGACTTGCCACCACAGTCGTTGGGCCAAATTTTTGACAGGTATCATTATACACAGCTCAAAACTGATTTTTTAAATACTTTGGTTATTCCTCTTTGAAAAAGGTACTCTACATTTGTTTCGATAAAATTAACCGTTTTCGAAAAAATTAAGGTTTTGTATAACACGTTATTGAAATAATACTACAATACTACAATAAAACACGTCGTTTTTATTTCGTTAACAATGTGTTATTGACAGGTAAAAGTTAAATCATAAAAAGTACTTAAAACTGAATCTTTCTGATATTTCAGAAATCGCTTAAACAGAAAAATGTTAAAAATGTGAAAGTAGTAGTAGTAGTATTCTGATAAAATTATTTCAAATATTATACAAACACTTAATTTTTTCGAAAACGGCTAATTTTATCGAAACAAATGTAGAGTACCTTTTTCAAAGAGGAATGACCAAAGTATTTAAAAAATCAGTTTTCAGCTCTGTAAAATGATACCTGTAAAAAATTTGGCTCAACGACTGTGGTGGCAAGTCCGTTCCTGACTTCCCTGACGATGTCAAACATCTACTGTAGTATGGTTTTATGAGTCTTTATGGCCAACATAAAATATTAAAATTTCATTAAATTATACAAGTTGGTTCAAAAGTTAGAGCCAAAAAAGTAAATCGTTAAGTACCCTTTTGGGGCTCTGTATCTCCCTAACGAAACACTTTTGGATATAGGTAAGTTGGGTTAAATCGTCTTATTTTAGTCTCACGAATACGTGGTAGCATTTTGTACAGACCTTTTCCAGACACCCTGTATAAGGGTGATCCGTTTCTTTATCATAACTCTATATGTAACCAAAATCAGCTGAGTTATTGCAAATTAAAATTGTGAAATAATTGACCTGATACAACACGTAAAAATCCCCATTTTACTTTACAATCGCGAATTCTTATGAATTAATTTTAACATTTAAAATCTAATCATGTACAGTCCTACCGCCATTAAAATATTAATTGTCTTACTATCAGCGTTTCATAATTTAAATATATATAGTACTAGCCTGCATAATTGAGGTTTCATTGAACTTTACGTCTTCGAAGAGTCAGTATATGTGCTTAAAATTATTTGAGTCTCAAGCAGATGCATAATAAATAAGTTATTATAAATTCTTCGCTTCTCTCATTGTTGGTAAACCATTGAATATATATATATATATATATATATATATATATATATATAAGAAGAAACTGTCTGACTGACATATCAATGCATAGCCCACACTGCTGGGTCTAAAAACTTGAAATTTTGCACAGAGATTTCTTATATATCGTAGGCATCTACTAAGAAAAGGTTTCCAAAGTTAAATCTGTGTGGGGGTGAAGCAGGGGTACAAACTTTATATGGAGAAAGAATAGATAGTCCTATTAACTCGAAACTTCATAGAAGTACTCTAAAAAATAATGTTCAGATTCATTAAAAAGGTTTAAGCATTAGTACTGGTTTAAATTAAGATCTTATAGTTGATCAGTTATGTTTTGATAGGTTTTTGTCCTGTCATTGTTAATAAGTCGTTAAGAACATATGAATTATTCTTATATTACAGCGATTTGCTTGGTTTCCAAATGATTTTCATCTTGGAACGAGTTGCTGTAATGAATTTAGTTCTATTATTGTCGAAAGTACGTACTAAAATTGCCCTTTTCTTTATAAATTTGTGAAAAGCTCAGAAATAAATTCATATTATAAAACTTAGTTGTGTTATTCTTATACTTGTCAGTTTAAAACTCTTGGTTGTCAAATTAGACCGGACTAGCGTTAGAGAATCTGGCAAAAAATGTTTAAATACGTGTTTTACAGTTTTAAATAAATCAACCCCTAAGGGGGTAAAATGTGAGTTCAAAGATTGTAATGGAGTAAAATTGTTATATCGCGGACGAAGTCGCGAGCTGAAGCTAGTTTCTTATAAAGATTGACCCTCATAACTTTGTGATTCACTTTGTGATGATGGAAAATGTGACATATAACGAAAATATTTCACTAAGGCAAATGCATTGTTCGATATCATAACTTGCGTAGCAATACAAATCATTTATTCATTATAAGACAAATTTATCAAAAAAAAATGTATGTAAGTACTTGTAAAAGTTAAAAAAACATAGATATCTTAGCTTAGAATATTAATTTTATCGGTTTTAGATATTGACCAACTGCATTCTCATAAACGCTGTAAGTAAGTTGTTTTAAGGAACAACTTTAAAATTTCTTATACAGGACCGGTTGAAAAGACAGTATTTTAGGTACTGATTCAAGGAGCCAAAATATATATAACAGTTCTTTAAACATGGCTCCGACTTTCAATCGTTTATAATTGTTTGGTACATTCAGTGTACCATTTTCGGTTTTAACCTCCCAGATCTTACCAAAAAGTCAGCGGCATGTCCATAGAGCCGCTGTCGCTTGGGACAGCGTCTTTTATGTGACTATTCCAGGTTAATTTTTGGTCGAGAATGAGACCCAAATATTTGGCTTTTTTGGAGAATGTTAGTTCTGTTTCATTTAGGTTTTAAATTGACAAAAGTGCAAGTATATTACACAACGAAGTGGTGTACTATCAAAACCAATCATTTCTAGAAGATCTATTTTAAACCAGTACTGTCTTAAATCTTTGTAGTTAATTCCGTGGTTAATGTTTATTTTAGATCTTTGAACACGTACCTCTTGACATTTTGTCCTGAATCACCCTGTTAGAGAAGAAGGTAAAATATTTTTATTAAAAATTATTTTTGTTTGAATTTGCATCTCAGATTTCTAATAATAAATCATTATTAATTCTTAGCAATAATCCGTTTCCGTATTTTTTTACAGGTCATTGGTTGCTAATGGATGCCATGGGCATGGGTCTCTGCGTGGCCTTCATAGCCTTCGTCCGGTTGCCCAGCCTTAAGGTATCCACTTTGCTCTTGACTGGCTTGCTGATCTACGACGTGTTCTGGGTGTTTTTCTCCTCATACATATTTAGCGCTAACGTTATGGTTAAGGTAAGACTCATAAATTATTAGCTGTTATCCCCGGCTTCGCTCACGGGAACATATATTGATCAGGGGATTAAAAGAATCTTGTAAAGTCGAAATTAACTGACGTTTACTAATAATTTGTATATTTGTATATTTTCAAGGGAACTTAACCGGTTATATACTTCCTTTTAAATATTAAAATGTTTTTAGGTTGCTACTAGACCAGCCGAGAATCCCGTAGGTTTGGTAGCTAGAAAACTGCACATAGGGGGCGTTGCCAAGGAAGCCCCGAAACTCAGTCTACCTGGAAAATTAGTCTTTCCAAGCTTACATAACAGCGGACACTTTAGTATGTTAGGTGAGTTGATTAATTACGAAATAATGAAATTTTACATATACAGTATGTCCATGGATGGGGTAGACAAGAGGACAAAGGGACCAAAAAGTGAACGATACGAAGAAAGGTCATTCTTCATAAAAGCTGTCGCTTGCTTTAAAAATATGACCCACGATGCTAAAAATTTGTTTTTTTGTACAGGGTATGCAAAAAATACAAAAACGTAAAATTCATACTGAAAAAATAAAGAAATGTTTAATTTTACTGCAAGTCTAGAATTAACTTAAAACAAGAAATATTTTATACAGAGCTGAGGGTTTTACATGTAAAATGAATTTGTCACAATTTTTTCTAGGTCTTGGCGACATCGTGATGCCCGGTCTGCTCCTCTGCTTCGTCCTGCGCTACGACGCCTACAAGAAGTCACAGGGGCTGGCTCCGGCCGGCTCTAAAGTCACCTACTTCCATTGTTCCTTGCTCGGTTACTTCTTGGGGCTCCTGACTGCCACCGTCAGTTCGGAGGTGTTCAAGGCGGCGCAACCGGCACTACTCTATCTGGTTCCGTTCACGCTGTTACCATTGTTGACAATGGCTTATGTCAAGGTAAGGGTTACGAGGAGGTATCAACTGCCATGTCTACTATTTTTATATCTTGCACTGTTTAAAGAATTATTCAGCAAAATATCCGTATTAATATAAACTGTTTTATAATTTACACTCTGAAATATTCACAAGATGTTTAGCAACCCCCTGTATATTCTTCTTTCTTTTCAGGGCGACCTGCGCAGAATGTGGTCGGAACCGTTCAAGTCTTTAAGTGTATCGAAGCATTTGCAAGACGTGTGATAAAAACTGATGGTACAACCGTTACTAACGTAGGAAATAACTCTCTCATTTAAAGAACGAACAAATCAGTGTGGTTTCTGCCGTTAGGGTCAGTCTTTTATATTACATGGATTAGATAACCCTCGGTCGGGTTTTTTGATGGGTGGAGAACGCTGAAGAGCAGTATTCAGGGTCCATTGTAATATTGGTATATGTCGCGTCAGCATCTTATACCAAAATGTCAAAATTGACGTGTAGGCAAAGGAATAAACTTCACTTGTCAAATTTTGACATAAGACGCTAGAAGCGGCTTCCGTCTGCTATCAAAGTCATCTGTATGTTGATTGACAGTTCTTGTAAAATCACATTATGTATTAACACAGTTTTAAAAGAGCGCAGAAAAACCACTTGGAGAGGTGATTAAATTTTGTAAGAATTATCTTTAACTTCAGTAAATGTTAATCGCTACACCGGTTTAAAATATACAAGTCGTTATCACTGTAGATTTGCGTGCGCCACGAAAAATCGACAGACGTATCGCATTTTTTCGGGGCGAGGAACTACGGTGTGAAGAAAAAACAAAATAGTATTAATGGTCACTGAATACTGTTCTTAAGTCCGGTACCCTTAGGTTCAGATAAGGCTGTTAATTTTAAGATGAATGTGTGTAGATATCGTGACAAAATTGACGGGTTCCTATTGGTCCTGATAAGCGTACACAGGGTGGTCAGAAATGTTTGCTACTTAAAAATTTTCACCTCTAAAAAACTTTTCTTGATAATTTTTTAAATATTTTGAAAAACTGGTGGTTTATTCCATTTTAACTTTCTTTGAAGGGTATGTGTGCTTCTTAAACCAACAAACCCTATTTATTGGTAAAATAAAGATTCACATCTGGAACGTGTTGATTTTGTCACGAAAACCAAATAGAATGTTATCATTTTTCTTTGGCCGATTCCTCAGTACTTAGTTTTTCGAAGCGGAGGATTTCGAAAGTTTTTTTTTTCGAAATGCACGTTTCAAAATAATTTTTTTCGAAAAATATCTTTGCCGAAAGTACATTTTTTCGAAAAAATATCATTTTTGAAAGTGTACATCTCTTTCGAACGATGATCCTACGAAAATATTATTTTTCGAAAATGCATTATAGAATAACGTAATAGCCTGTCTACTGGGCAAGTTTAATGTCTTCAGAGTATATTGGTGGGATCATAATGCTGACGGTGGTTGTAGTAATTAATAATGCTGATAAGATGCTGGGAGAACGTGAATCATAGGGACCTAAGAGACACTGAGAAGATTTGAGGTGCCTAAGTATCCCACCAGCTCTATTAGGTCCAGCTTTTCGTATCTTGCACCACTTATAGCCAACAGCCTTCGTGCTAAAAGTATTCAGACTCCGTTAATCTCGAAAATAAAATAAGTCCTGCGATGTCGGATAATACTTTTTGCCTTTTCGCCAGGGGCATCGATTTGGGGCTTTTTTAGTACTTTTTTTCCTTAAATATCTATTTTAATTTAGAGTCAGCTTAGTGTATTTATACTTATTTATACTTTATACATAGTTTCGTTTATACTATTTTTTAAAACACTAACTATTTTTAGGGCAAAATTTTTAATGTATTTTGCCCATTTGTGAACTTTGACAAAATAAAATTATTATTATTATAAAAAATACAGAAAATGCATTTTGGACAAATTGTATTTTCGAGAAATTGTGCTATTTAAAAAAGGTATTCTCGAAAAGTTGAATTTTCGAAAATATATACTTTTAAAAACTCATTTTTTAAGGGCAGTACTCAGGGCTTATGAAATTTCAAAGTTGTATATCTGTTTCTACTTACAGGACCCGTACCAAATTTAGGGGTTTTTATAGTGAGCCCCCTGGGAATGTTTTGGTGAAGAAAAAAAAACATTTTGTAATTTGCGAAAAGAAGTTGAATTTTTTTTAGCCCCCTCTGGGAAAAAAATGAACGCGTTTAGGTATTTTATTTACTCTTTTTTTCTAAACAAATTTTACATCATTTTGAAGAAATTTGAATTTTAAGAGAACAAAATGTGTTAGTAGAAAGTTATAGTCCTTTGAATTTTTTTAAAAAATATATTTTAGGTTTAAAAAAATTTAAATGACTATAACGTTCTACTAACAAATTTTTTTCTTTTAAAATTTCAAAATTCTCGAAAAAATGATGTAAAATTTGTTTAGAAAAAAGAATAAATAAAATACCTAAACGCTTAATTTTTTCCCCCAGGGGGGGCTAAGAAAAATTCAACTTTTTTCGCAAAGTACAAAATGTTTTTTTTCTTTACCAAAAAATTCCCAGGGGGCTCACTATAAAAACCCCCAAATTTGGTACGGGTCCTGTAAGTAGGAACAGAGATATACAACTTTGAAATTTCATAAGCCGGCAGTGACTAAGGGTTGCGTCCTGTCGCTTGATTCGTGATTTTCAATCTTGTATATTACTGAGGAGCTAATAATAAGTAATTAATTAAAAAAAGTGTTTTTAACACTGAAATTTCTGAATCAAATTCTTCAACGATGGCTATAAACACTCCTGAACAATTACAATCTTTACCAATTTTAAATGATAACATTATATCCTTTAAGAGGAGTAACCAGCTCCCATGATTACAATTTTTTCAAGATTATTGTTGTCCAATTAATGTCGTTGATTTTTTATAGTATTTGCTACAGAAGCAACCACAATATCAAAAAAACATGTATAATAGGGACGGAAATTGATTTCTCCTCTTAAAATAACGTAAAATACCATTTACTAACAATTCTAGCTTCTCGAAACCCTTGCATTACGAACTAGAACTAAACTAATAAAAGATTGGCTCTGTCTCAACAGAAGGTAAGCCAGTTTGTGTTTAAGACTAGAAAGTGATAATATGTTTCTATAGTAAAATGTCTTCTTTTTTCCAACACATCTTAAACTTCGCTATTATTCTTTTCTGTTTAGGCTTAATCGAAGAAATGAAGACACTAGAACTTATTTATTTGCGTCTATTGGGACGAAATTAACATTTACTGATTTTTAATAATACTATACAGTGTGTGTGTAAAAAGTCGCGAATCGACTGATAATTTTAAAAACTAGACAAACAGTGATGGCACTCTAGAAGATTGGTGGGGTGGAACGAGCAGTGTGTGTTATTTTGAACCCTTTGTGTTCGAAATTTATTTCAGGATTAAGAATTTGAATTTTCTTTTACTTTAACCCAAAACGTTTTTCTCAAGAGGATACAGAAATTAAAGCAAAAAATAGAGATTCCATCTATTTAAGAAAATATAACTTTGACCCATCACAACTTTTTGAGCTAGCCTGTATATTCCAACTAATTTTCAAACTATCGTTAACTTGTTTAGTTTTTAAAATAGTCAATCTGTCTGGGACTTTGGACAAAGTGTATATTTCTTTGAGGTATGTCCTTGATTTTGAGGTTTAAAAAGCATAGCAAATAAAATTCAGTAAATGTCAGTAATCTCGACTTTATAGAACTCCTAATTAAGGCCCATATACAAGAAATTTGTACTATTTAGGATTTAGGCACGAGAATGGAAATGTGTAACACATTTTGGTTAACCCTCAAAATTTGAGGAATTTACACAAATTATACTAGAAATATTTGTATGAAGGGAAAAATTGTTACGAAATTTAAAAAAAAAATCTTTTGTAAAGTTTTTTAAAATATTTTCTTATTAGTTTTGTACCATTTCAGCTGTAAATTTTTAAAACAAAAAATAATTATTTACTTCCAGCAGTGATACTGTTTCAAATTCATTTTTAAGACACTGTCACTCGGTTTCTTAAAGCATTTAACCAAGTAATAAAGGGTCTAGCCGGTTAACCATATGAAAAGTGCCCCAAGGTCGTTTCCATGTTCTTACCTCGTAAATTATTGTTCTTTGACAGAAACATTTTTACACCAAATTTCAAACCCCTCCTCTCAGTAATGAGGGAGTTATGGGGGTGGCAACCCTTAACTTAAAAATTAATTATCTTTAAAACTATTTAAGATATCTCAATGAAATTTTAACTATGCATAGTTATTTATAAGGTTTATATAATATAATTTTTTGATATTTTTTTCTCATTAATAAATGGTAAAAAACAAGATGTTTGATTTTTAGGAGTGGTTTATCATACTTACCCCCGGAGTGACACCAACTAAAAAAAATTAGTATAATCGTCTATTCTCTAGTAATAACATAAACAAATTACACAAAGCTCGAATAGGTGGAACATTGTTTAAAAAAATAAAAATCAATGTGTCATATAAAATGAAGCATAATTTTGGCGAATTAATTAATGTAAATATAAGTCGTACAAATGAAGGAATCGGGAATAACACATTAATTTTTATTTTTTTTAACAGTGTTCCATCTATTCGAGCTTTGTGTATTTTTTTTGTTATTACTAGAGAACAGACGATTATACTAATTTTTTTTAGTTGGTGTCACTCCGGGGTAAGTATGATAAACCACCCCTAAAAATTAAACATCTTAACCCATATTAATGTCATTGCTTAAGGTGACTCTAAAACATCAACTCAAGGGTCCAGCCGGTTAACCATATGAAAAATGCCCCAAGGTCGTTTCCATGCTCTTACCTCGTAAATTATTGTTCTTTGACGGAAACATTTTTACACCAAATTTCAAACCCCTCCTCTCAGTAATGCGGGAGTTATGGGGGTGGCAACCCTTAACTTAAAAATTCATTATCTTTAAAATTATTTGAGATATCTCAATGAAATTTTAACTGTGCATAGTTATATATAAGGTTTATTTTAATATAATTTTTTCAGATTTTTATCTCAGTAATAAATGCTAAAAACAAGATTATACTGCTTGGAGAAACCAATCATGGGAATTTTAAATGCCTGTAACTTTAAAAGTAATATTCGTTGTTTTCAAATAAGCTCAATTTTTGAAATGAATGGTATTTTTGACCTAATTTCGAATCGCAATTGACAGTCGAAATCTAGTCTGATTCTTAAAACGCTTCCATATCTGATCACCTGAATTAAGCAGAGTGAAACTGAAGAAGTTTACAGAGTGATACGTGAGACCTTGTTTTTTGCGGTGATTTGCATACAGGTCTGTGGAGATTTTCTTATAACATATTATTACTCTTTTGGAGAGTCCCAAGACCTTTTTTTTATCTTTCTTGCTATCTTACATATTAATGAAACTATGATGATTTCTAAGATTTTCATAACATGTTTGAATAAAAGTTCATTTATAAAAGTACAGATGTCTAGTCGCATCTCTTCATCGTCTAATGCGTTAACAAAAATTTTTAAAATTTTATTACAGTATCGCGCCGAATTGAGAGTCCCTTTTAAAAAATCCATCCAATTAACCCTCTTTTCGATATGGCCGCCCACACACCAACTTCCTGTGAATGCAGAAGCTTCCCTATAAAGAAATGTGGATTTTCAGAACTCCACATTCTCATTTGTTGAGAATTTACATAACCAGAGAGGTAAAACCATGCCTCGTCAATAAAAAAGGGTTTTCATTATTATGCGAACAACCCATAAACCACTGAAAATTGCATTCGCAGCGGCTTGTCGTTTGGTAACAATTATTTAACTGAGCTTAGACGATAAGTGTGCATATGCAGGTCACATTTCAGGATCTTATTTCAGGTTCCATAGTATACATTTAATTGCTGGCTTAAAGGCCGAATAGGGGTTTGTGGGTGTTCATTTGCCTCAATTCTTCTACTTTTTATTCAGTGCGAACTTTGGATCTCCCACTGCCTTCCTTTTCACACTTCCTGTTTCTCTAAACAAAGCCACAGATCTAGCCAAAACTTGGCGAAACTGATGGAAATCCATGACTAGGTGTGGAAATTCTGTTTGAAAATCCAGAGTGTCATCCCCTAAAATGCAAATAATGTTATTTCGTCCTCGTTTCTAATTCTATGAAGTAGACACACAGTGCTTCATCTGGAAAAAAGATGTTTTAAGCGAATAAGAGTTTTTGAAAATGGGTGAAAAAATTACCATCCATTTCAGGAGTTGAGAGGTCTATGTTAGATCAACAAAATATCATAAACCAATATCCCTTTGCCAACAGACGTGATTCTTTTTTATTTTAAGACTTAAGTCCTACTTTACTAGTACACGGTGTTCGAGAAGTCTTAGTATGGGAAAATATCTTTGCTATTACTAAAGATAGAGACACCAAATTTTAAGTGTATTTATAAACCAATAAGATACACCTAAAATTTGGTGTCTCTATCTTTACTAATAGCAAAGATATTTGCCCATAGGCTTTTCGGACATCCTATATAGTAGTTTTTGCTTACGATTAGGGTGATTTTTAAAAGGCAAAAATCTCGAACCCTGTACATACAATAATGTAAACATGAACGTATTTATTATTTTTAGGTATAAACGCTCTTCTACTAAGCTAGCTGAAAATTTTGTTTTCAGGACCCGCCAATACAGCAACCAGCATCCATCATTACTATTTTGGTTCTATCGAATTTTTGCTGCGCGCCTTTTTTTTTAAAAGGAACAGTACATAATCAAATTAAAATTTTTTTTAATGGATTATTTGCCTTTGCTGTGCCTACACCTGAGAGCCATTCGTTTTTTATAGCAAATAATTGAGCAACAAAAATGTTAAGAAAACCAAAGTAGTAGGGATGGAAGCTGTATACTACTCTTAAGTTTTCCACTAATCGGTTGCAAAAACTCCTCGAATAAAATTTTTATAACGTTAAAAGTGTTTTTCGTATCTGTCGTTGGCAGTGAAATCATTACAAAAATTTGAAGCATCATTATCTGTTGTTGACATCACTTTAAAATATCTAATAAAAATAATTGTATATTATGGATGTTAATATTATGGCCATATTTCTTTAATATGTTGTCAGCATGTGCTGACATAAATAATGGAGAAATGAAGTGATCGCCGTTAATGAAAGCGTTGGCACTACTTTATCTAAATCCTTTATGTCAAAGTGAAAATGATATTTACTTACTGTCTAGGTTTAGGCACTTACTCCAATTTTATTTTTTATGTTTCCCTGTTACGTAACAGAAAAACAAAAAATTTCTGGATCAACTACACTTTATTTCCACAGATTACGTTTGAATCCAGATTTTTTACCTTTCCCGTAGACAAAATCTCGGTTCGCGATCGGGCAGCGTAACACCTTACATCGGTGAGTATCTTTCTAGCCGGGGGTTTCCCGCTTATATAGCGAAAATTCCCATACATTTCCCCTAACATCCACTCCAAGAAATTAATGTGACAGCTTGGCATTTACAACCCCACTAAATTTTGTTTCTCCTTCGGGGTTTCCGCGAATTCTAAAAGTGGGCGACTGTGTTTTAGGTGGCAGGAAGAAGAATGACGATATTTATCGGACATTAACAACTTTACTTGTCAAGTGGGTAGCTTTTTATTGCTCTCGCATTTTCTAGAGACATTTGTGGAGCTTATTTTCAAAGTGCAATTTTTGCAATAACCTTTGTTTAGAATAATTACCCATTTTCTGCAGATAGAGAAATGTGTCTATTTATGTTATGCAAGTTCTATTAATTAGTTTACTTTTACCCTTTAAACAAAATGTATTGAAAAACGTTATTGTTCATTAACATTTTCTTGTTGTTTCAAGTTCTCCGATAAAACTTAAATAAACTATTTATTATAATAGTTTTCTTTCTCAATAAATATTTTAAACATTCTTTAAACGTGAACATAATTTATTTTTATTAAATTTCCTTTTTTGTTTCAAATTTATTTTTGAGAATTCCTTTATACATATATTTATAGAATATAATTCCTTTTTAAAAAAATTTTTTTAATTTATTTGTTTACATTGTTTTATACCCTTAAATAAATGGCAACTACTTTTTGTACTGTCAATTAATTTTTATGTTTTTTCCAATTTACAAAGTAAAAAGTATTTCAGTACTCAGTAGGTGCTTTTTGCGCGTACTGTCAAACATAAGCATCACTTCATCTCTCTGATATAAATGTTTTTTGTTCGTTTTAGAACAGGAATATCTTGACAAATCATCCAATACCTATCGGTCCTCTTTAAAAGGGGTAATCACCTCACAATCCTACTATTTTGGTTTGTTTTTGTCCCGGACAGTCATTGGTTTCTTAAAGCAAATAACTGAGCATTAACAATGTTAAGAAAACCAAAGTATTAGGAATATTAGATGAGTGCTCCTCTTAAACTTCACAAATCATTTATTAAGATTGGGACAGTAGTCTTCCATGTGTAGCATCGTGTAGAGTCATCTAAATCATCTTTGCACGCGCTCTTTAGAATAGATGTGGACTGAAAATCACTAAGAATCCCATCTCAGTATTCCATTTTCTACCTTAAATCTGAAACTTCCTGTTTAATGGGAACCCACCAAAACCTTAAATCTTAGTTGTTCAGGTTTAGTGTCGATCAAACCGGAAATTGGAATGTTAGTTTGGGCAAATATCTTTGCTATTAGTAAAGATAGAGACAACAAATTTTAGGTGTATCTTATTGGTTAAAAAATCTACTTTTTTATGTTATTTATTTTTTTCAACCCCCTTGAGGGGTGACCCTAGGGAGTTGAGGTCAAAAAATTTAAATGCAACCCTATGTCGTGTGATACCTTATTTTAAAGGTATCCAAAAAAGAAATATTTTACCGCGAACCCGATTTTCGTATCTTAATTCATTTTTAAATGGCAAGCATTTAAAAATTAAAAATCGTGAAAAGAAAAAATTAAATTCCTTTATTTCTCTTATTACTTTAAATATTGTTCAAAATAACCACCATAAAGTTCTTGGCAGTAATAAAGTCGATTTTGGAACTCACTTCTCACATTTTCGAGAATAGCAGAGTTCCAAAATCCACTTTATTACTGCCAAGACGTTCATGGTGGTCATTTAAAATAACTTGTAAAGTAATAAGAGAAATAAAGGTACTTACATTTTTAATTTTTCTTTACGATTTTTAATTTTTAAAGGCTTGCCATCTAAAAACAAATTAAAATATGGATCTTGGGTTTGCGGTAAAATGTTTCTTTTTTAAAGGCCTTTAAAAGGAGGTACCACGCGGCATAGGGCTGCATTTAAAATTTTTGCCCTCAACTCCCTAGCGTCCCCTCAAGGGGTTGAAAAAAGTTACATTACATGAAAAAGTAGATTTATTAACCAATAAGATACACCTAAAATTTGGTGTCTCTATCTTTACTAATAGCAAAGATATTTGCCCATACAAAGACTTCGTACACCCGGTATAAGGTAGGACTGCGCAAGTCATTTTGCTCAGGTTTGTAATAATAGAACTGCCTATCAAAGATAAATCATTTTAATAATAAATTGAAGTAAAATTTAATACTTTTAAAGAGTGGGAGGTATTGTACGAATTGTTACGATTTTTTGTTGTTTATTTGTTATATGCATAAAACGAGCTGAAAAAAGTGAGCAGCGCGACTGCAAAGATGTGTATAATTAGCATCCTTTCTGAGTACTATGTACTCACATTTTTCGTTTTTGCAACAAGCAGTTTTCAAAAGTCGACAAAAAGATTAGTGCGTCAGTTTTTTATTGTTCAGTGCATGTACTTGTGGAAATGAAACACACTACTTACTTCGTATATCTACAATTACAAAAGATCTACGGGGTGTTCCTAAGTATCAGGGATATACAGTGTGTCCGAAAAGTCTTAGTATGGACAAATATCTTTGGTACTAGTAACGATAGAGACACCAAATTTTGGGTGTATCTTATTGGTTAATAAATCTACTTCTTTATGTAATTTAACTTTTTCAACTCCTTTTTCTAGGGAGTTGTCAAAAATTTTAAATGCAACCATATGCCGTGTGGTAAAGATCTTCAAAAACGAAACATTTTACCGCACGCCCGTGGTCCGTATCTTAATTCGTTTTTAAATGGCAAGACTGATAAAATAAAAAAATCGTGAAAAAAATAAAAATGTAAGTACCTTTATTCTCTTAAAAAAGTAGATTTATTAACCAATATACATATACCCAAAATTGAGTGTCTCTGTCTTTACTAATAGCAAAGATATTTGCCCATATTAAGACTTTTCTGGCACCCTGTATGTTAGGGTGTGATTCTTGTGCTGATTTTGCATAAAATAAAGTCCATACAACTAATTTCTTAAGAGCAATCCAATGACCCTCCAGTGTGGACACAAGAATGGCATACAAACTATTAAAGGATTCAAAATTTTATTTTGCACTTTTTCAAAAGCGCGCGCCGCAAAAAATCGACAAACATATCGCATTGTTCCGCGGCTCGGTTTGCAAGCAAAAGACTAAATAAAATTTTAGTATGTTTATGTGAACTTTTTTCTTAAAATTAGCCCAGGAAGTACAACCTAAAATCTTTACTAGATAGTTATGAATGCCCTGTATAATTTGCAAAGTTTTCCATTTATTAATAAACGTGGTACGATAACAGTCTAGGTTATAAAGCTTAAAGTGCTTGTATCTTCACATTGTATATAATATATAAGTAATTTATATTCTGTTGTCATGAAAGATTTGAATAGGGAATAAAAAAAGTCTATGCATTTTCTAAATCATTTTATTCTTTTCTTGATTTCGTAAAATTTTTATAGGCAAAGTTTTATATGCCGCTGTGCTTTTGGACAACTTGGGTTATTTTTTCGCGTATAAGCGGTTGTAAGCGTCTTATGCCAAGTTGGCAAAAGTGACATTTATACAAATGTCAAATTTTTACGTAAGGCGCTAGAAGCGGTTTACTCGCGAAAAAATGACTTTTGGTTTTTTGTTCAGCCCATGCAGAGAAATGTATTGTAAAGTTTAAATTGATCTTTATTGGAAGTTTATACTAGATAAGGTGTGGGCAGAGGCATTATTTTGGTTTTTAAACTAAAATTACCTGCTAGCAGCAAACCTATATACAGGGATGCCCAAGAAGCTATGGCTAACCAATGCCCCTTTCTTTTATGAAGAACACTACTTTTTGTTATATTTATTACTGTTTGTAAAAGTTTAATCAATTTTTAAATTTGTATTTCACTTAAACCTATTTTCAAAATATTTCAAGACATATTTGTTCTAATTTATTTTAGGCGACCCTGTATATTCGAAATTTATTTCGGGATAACAGGTACAGCATTTAATTTTTCTTATTTAATTTTACATAAACTTATAAGCCTATAATTTTAAGCAGAATCAAAAATTTAATCAAGAAAATAGGGTATTTTTTGTAAACCCTAGAAATTTAAACTAAAACATTTTTCTCTAAATCACTATGTTATGATAACATTGGTATTTTGATAAACCATGTAAAATAAAACTATCATAATTTATTTTTTAACTAAAATAATGCTTTACGCCTGAAAATTAGCTGCCTCAGTCATGCCCATATCTCAATAAGAGCACACAATTTGTGTTATTTATATTTTTTTTTACTTGCTTTTCAGTGAAAATGTAATATTAGCTTGTAAGTATTATTGTTTTTATATCTAAAAATAATTTAAATAAATTACTATACATATTAGGAAGGTAGGGATTTTATTTAATAATTTATTTGGACAACAAAAATTAATATGTTCCATATTCCATGCAGTAGAAAAACTGATTTACATGCGTTTTAAAAATTGCTTTTAAGTTTGTATGGTTGCCTACATTCTTTCTCTTCTTTCAGTCTTTTATGGCCACTGTCGAGCAACATTCAGCCAGCCTGAATCTAATAAATTCATACATGCATACTTAAATTTAAACAGTCACATCTGAAATAATACGATACATACGTTCGTAGGTGTAATGCACCATACTGAAGTGAGCACCACTTTGGATGTCACAACACCGCCATGTTGGCAATGCTGAAAATGGAACCACAGCCAACTTCACCCCCATCCCTCTCCTTTCGCCGTAAACAATCGAAGAGGTGAGTTTATAGCGAAAAAATTGAGAAAATCTTAAAATATTTCAATCATCTTGTAGTATTTTCCTAATTTAATTAATGATATTTGGAAAATGAACAGTGTATTTTGAAGTGCAAGTTATATTTTAGGCGAGAAAATGTCGGAAAGTGTAAAAATAATTAGTTTTGTTCAGCATGTCAGATACTTCACCAAATGTGTGTTTCTGTTCCTTCACAATTATGGACATAATTCGTGATTTTAAAGTGTATTTGAATATTATTAATGATGATTTTTATCTTAGGACACCGCCGAAAGAACTATGTCGATTATTTTTGTAAATCTGAAAACATAACCCCAAAAAACTTACCTTCCGAGTGTAAAATAATAATAATAATCAAATTCCTTACTTTTAGATGGCACCTTCGGAAAAGAAGTCGCGCCCCAGAAACTACGACCTCGGAAATGGAGTTCTCCGTTTCTCTAGATCAAAAGTGTTCCATAAAAAGGCACTGTACAAATTTGTTGGAAAAAAAGTAAGGGCCCAAAAGAAGCCAGCCAAGCCCCGCGTTATTGAAAAGCCAATTGGGGGTGAGAAAAATGGTGGAAAACGTTATGTGCTGGTAGCAAAACGTAGGGCAGTTTATCCCACCCAAGACAAGTAAGTTATTTTGCATTTATTTTTCATAACTTTATTATTTAATGAACGTAAACTTTTGGGTATTTGGCATTATACAGTCTGTAGATATTTTAATGTTTTGTTGTTTGGGGGCTTCTGATTAAAAAGGCAGAATAAACTAAGCCTTTAATATTTCTAAAATAACTTACAATTTTTTATTATTTATCCCAAAAATAGCCACTTTAAAAACAATGATTTGTCAACATTGTATAATTGCATCCTAAATTTTCCAGAAATTTGTCAATTGATCTAGATTTTGCCAATGAATTTTCTGGTTTTTGCATTTTGATCATTAACAATATATATAAAACTTGAACAGCCAGATTCTCTCATGCTAGTCCAGTCTAATTTGACAACCAAAAGTTTTAAACTGACAAGTGTGAGACTAAGACAACTGTTTTATACTGTGAACTTATTTCTGAGCTTTTTCACAAATATTACAAGAAAAGGACTATTTTAGTACGTACTTTCAACAATAATAGAACTAAATTCAGTACAGCAACTTGTTCCAAGATGAAAATCATTTGGAAACCAAGTAAACCAGTGAAATATCACAATAATTCATAAGTTTTTAATGACGACTTATTAACAATGACAGGACAAAAACCTGTCAAAACATAACTGATCAACTATAAGATCTTAATTTAAACCAGTACTAAATCTTAAACTTTCTTAGTGAATCTGAACGGAAAAATTTAAGTGCAAACTGACTTTTTTATGAACCGTTAGTTCTTAGTATGTTATACCCCACCAATTACCCTTATGTGTCCCTGGGGCCTGAAAGTTTGTTAATTTAAAATTGGATAAAAAGTAATTTTTCTCTTCCACATAATAGTTATTAAGATAACCAGTGAGTACAAGCTGTTAATAAAACCACAATTTTAAATCCTTTTATTTGTTGAAGTCCTTTCTAATGCTGTAAAATGTATACCAAATTTTACAGTTTCGCTTAAGGACAAAAGTATTAAAAATTTTACCATAAACTTTGCTTTTTATGTAATGTTTGTAAATAAATTTGTTACATAATAATAATTATGTATGGTAATATTACTGTATCTGATGCAAAAGATGGTAATATCATGCTTATCAAATTGAAGTTAATGATCTCACTAAGGATTTAGCATGCAAGGTGAAACCAAAGGGTCATGAATATTCTACAAAAGATAATTCAGTCAAAAGTTGAGTTCAAGAGAAAAACTACAAAATAAAAGTCAGATTTCTTTGATGAATTGATTTTTATGTGTCTTCAATGGAAAGTTATTGGCTTTCTTTCTAGAAAACAACTGAGCAATGGCATACACAGGGAACTAATCATGTAATATTTTTAGAATCAAGAAGAGACCGGCAAAACAGCTGTTTAAAAGTCACACGAGGAATATAAGAAATTCCATCACCCCAGGTACCTTGCTCATCCTCTTGGCTGGCTCGCACAAAGGAAAACGTGTCGTTTTTCTTAAACAGTTAAATTCTGGACTCCTCCTCGTTACTGGTAAGAATTTAAAATAAAATTACATATTTTTAAACCTTTTTACTTATTTAAATATGCTCTTTATGTCTATAACTTTCATTTAAATGATATTTTGGCAGAAATTTTCAGTTTCCTAAACAGATGTAGGTTTCCTTGTAGTGTGTGTTAGGTCCTTTCTAATGCTGTAAAATATATGCCAGTTTTTACAGTTTCGCTTAAGGACAAGAGAATTGCAAATTTTACCATAAACTTTGCTGATCATGTGATGTTTATAAATAAATTTGCTACATGTTATAATTATTCAATCTAATGCAAGAAAAGATGATATAGTGCCTGAAGAAGTTGTTAAAAATTAATATTTGTGCTTTCTTTATGTACAGGGTCTTCCAACGAGGACTGAACAGGGGCTCATTTTTGAGCTTCCTTGTATTTAAAGAAAAATCTAAAATAGCCAATCGATGTACTTTTTCCTGCAGAATTCAAAAATGAAACCAAAAATTTATTTGAACCAGAAACAAAAGAGTTACGCTATGGATAAGGTGTTTTTTAAATGGAACATAGATTTTTTTATCCGATTTTCGGAACGAGTGATTTTTTTTTATGTCCGTTCTGATTAAAATATTTAATATTGTGACAGCTATTTTTATTAAATTTTAATGTTTTATCCAGTATAATTTAACTTCAACCTGTTTGAAACATACACTAGGTAATAAAGGTAAAATCACCTTGAAATCCTTCAAAGTCGAAAAATTTGACAAATTTACTATAATATTGCCGAAATGAAATATTCATTAGATGAGAGATTGCAGAATGTTATCTTGTTCTACAAATGCCAAGAAAATGCAAGAGAAGCAAGGAGAAGATTTATTGCAATCTCTCATCTAATGAATATTTCATTTCGGCAATATTATAGTAAATTTGTCAAATTTTCTTGACTTTGAAGGATTTCAAGGTGATTTTACCTTTATTACCTAGTGTATGTTTCAAACAGGTTGAAGTTAAATTATACTGGATAAAACATTAAAATTTAATAAAAATAGCTGTCACAATATTAAATATTTTAATCAGAATGGACATAAAAAAAATCACTCGTTCCGAAAATCGTATAAAAAAAGCTATGTTCCATTTAAAAAACACCTTATCCATAGCGTAACTCTTTTGTTTCTGGTTCAAATAAATTTTTGGTTTCATTTTTGAATTCTGCAGGAAAATGTACATCGATTGGCTATTTTAGATTTTTCTTTAAATACAAGGAAGCTCAAAAATGAGCCCCTGTTCAGTCCTTGTTGGAAGACCCTGTACATACAATAATCTTCAATTATTTTAGGTCCTTTCGGTATCAACGCGTGTCCATTGAGACGTATCAGCCAGAGATACGTTATTGGCACTCAGACCAAAATTGACGTCAGTGATGTAAAAATTCCTGAACAAATTAATGACGAATATTTCAAGAGACAGAGGCAGAAGAGGGCAAAGAAAGAGGAAGGAGATATTTTCCAAAAGAAGAAGGAAGTAAGTAAAGTTCACCAACAGTTATAAAATACAATAAGCATTGCAATCTGTTTTTGCTGTATTTTAACAAATATAAATAATCTGGGAGACCAAACTTAAAAGCTACTTTAATTAAAATGATGATTTTTTACTTAGGACACCTTCGAATAATCCATGAAAACAACTTAATATATAACTGACTTAGTTGTTGCTTAAAAATGATTTTAATTGTTAAGGAGAATCCTACTTTATCTTTCTTCTCTTTTTTACTTTAAGGGCTACAAAGTAAGTGATGCCAGAAAAGCCGACCAAAAAGAAGTAGACAAACAAGTTTTAGCTGCCATTAGGAAACACCCTGACAGGTAAGAGGCAAAAATTACTTTAAATGACTAACAGTATTGGTAGATATTTGTTTTATGGGATATACTTCATTTCTAAATCTAAATATATACTGTTGACCTATTGACTAACAACTAACACTTCTTTAGGATGTGATGTAAAAAAATTGTCAGTATATTTTTGATTTTTAGGTATCCCAAAAAGTGTTTAACAAGTCTAACAGTAACAAAAAGTCCTTTCCTATGCTGTAAACTGTTTTCTCGACGTTTTGCAGTATCAATTAAGGACTAAATAGTTGCAATATTTGCAGTAGATTTTCTCACTTCCATAGAAAATTTATAGAATAGTTTGCAACATTACAACCCACAACCCACTTCAAGTAGCTCAAAACTTTTTTTTATTGTTTAAAAGATTATTTCTCGGTCATGAAAGTACTTAACAATTGGAGACAATGGGGAAAACTTTCGTTTCCATTTCATCAGAAAATCACTCGGTCTGTTTGGCTTAGAAATAAGATAGTTGTTTGATTTTTGAATTTTCTAATTATTTTTTTATTGTTTCAGGAAAATTCTTCTGGCGTATTTGTCAGCCATGTTCGGTCTTAGGTCAAGCCAATTCCCCCACAGGCTGCAATTCTAGGAAGTTAAGTTTTACAGGCCACTATTTATTGATTATTTTGTTGTACATTATTGACTCAATAAATTGTGGATTTATATAATTTATAAAGTTATGTGTTTTAATTTTTATAAATAAAAAAACAGAGGTTTAAAGGCAATCGTTTTTTTTACGAGGGAAGGAAGTTAGAGTAAAATGCCCTCTATGGCCAAATTAAGCAAAATAGCCTTATTTTTAGGAAATAACCTGAGCATATTAAAAATGAGGTATTTATCTAAAAATTGGGATATTTAAGAAAACTTGGCAACGCTGCTTTCAGGGCCAGAAATTACCTCCTCGCGTTTCTGCTACCTTAATGAAAATAGAATTCGAAACTTTGTATTAGGATCGCAGAAACGCGAAGAGGTGTTTTTTCTCCGGATGAGAAACGTTACCAGATTTCCCAGAATTTACTAACCATATTAAAAATGAGGCGGCATTTACCTAAAAATTGGGAAACTTTAGGAAATTTGGCACCGCTACGTATCGGAGCCAGAAAATACCTCCTCGCGTTTCTGCTACCCTAATAACAATACCATGGATCTATCCATGAACAATACCAATATTAACCTGTATTAGGATCGCAGAAACGCGAAGAGGTAATTTTGCTCCTGATGCGTAACGTCGCCAGAATTTACTAATTTTTGGGAATACTTTTATAGTAAAGTGTAATTTACCTTAAATTGGACAATTTGTCAGACAAATCTTAACATTCTGAAACTTTGTATTAGGATCGCAGAAACGCGAGGAGGTATTTTTTGCTCCTGATGTGCAACGTTGCCAGATTTCCCAGAATTTACTAATTTTTGGGGATACTTTTATTAAGAGCATATTAAAAATGATGCGGTAACGCTACGTATCGGAGCCAGAAAATACCTCCTCGCGTTTCTGCTACCCTAATAACAATATCAAATTATGAAACTATTAGGATCGCAGAAACGCGAAGCGGTGATTTTGATCCTGATGCGCAACGTCGCCAGAATTTACTAATTTTTGTGGCGACTTTTATACTAAGAATTTACCTAAAAATTGGGACATTTGCCAGAAAAATATTAACATTCTGAAACTTTGTATTAGGATAGCAGAAACGCGAAGAGGTATTTTCTGCTCCTGATGGGCAACGTTGCCAGATTTCCCATAATTTCCTAATTTTTAGGGATACTTTCGAGAGCATATTACAATTGAAGTAGTACTTACTTAAAAATTGGAATATTTTAGGAAATTTTGCAACGCTGCGGATCAGCCAGAAAATATCTCCTCGCGTTTCTACTACCCTAATGAAAATATCAAAATTATGAAACTTTGTATTAGGGTCGCAGAAACGCGAGGAGGTATGTTTGCTCCTGATGAGCAACGTTGCCAGATTTCCCAAAATTCCCAAATTTTTTGGAATACTTTTATTAGGAGCATATTGGAAATTAGCTGGTATTTACATAAAAATTGGGATACCTATTAGGTAGCTTGACAACGCAGCGTATCAGGGTCAGAAAAATGCCTCCTCGCATTTCTACTAGCCTAATGAAAATATCAAAATTCTGAAACTTTGTATTAGGGTCGCAGAAACGCGGAGAGGTATTTTTGCTCCTGATGGGCAACGTTGCCAGATTTCCCAAAATTTCCTAATTTGTGGGAATACTTTTATTAAGAGCATATTAAAAATGAGGTGGTATTACCTAAAAAGTGGGATATTTTAGAAAATTATTCAACGCTGCGTATCAGGGCCAGAAAAATACCTCCTAACGTTTCTTCTACCCTAATGAAAATATCAAAATTCTGAAACTTTGTATTAGGATCGCAGAAATGCGAGGAGGTATTTTCTGCTCTTGATGGGCAATGTTGCCAGATTTCCCAAAATTTACTAATTTTTAGGAATTAAGAGCATATTAAAAATAAGGTGGTATTACCTAAAAATGGGATCTTTTAGCAAATTTCGCAACGCTGCGTATCAGGGCCAGAAACCGCCTCCGCTTCTGATATACAACGTTGCCAGATTGAGCAAAATGTTCTTGTTTTAGGGTTGTTTTTTATTGGGAATTTTGGGATTCTGGCAACGTTGCGTACCAGAAGCAGAAAATACCTCCTCGTGTTTCTGCTACCCTAATGAAAATACCAAACTGGTATTTTTCATCAAGGATGAGGGAAACCCAGAGTTATTCTCTGCTCCTGCTAGGCGACGCTGCCAAATCCCTAAGAATTTCCTTACGTTTGGAGATTTTTTGATAGACAATGTTGCCAGATTGAGCAGTTTCCTCATTTTTAGGAATTTTTTCATTAGGATCTTTAGATTACTTGGGTACGCCTTGATTTTTTCTATAAAATCGAAGAACCGCGTTTCAATGATTACAAGTAAAACACTTTTTAACAATATACAAGCTTTATTTATAATATAATGGCACCAATAATAATATTACATATATTACTCTTAAAATGGAATATGTACTTTACACCAGCGTGTCAAAATAAAATATCTTACAAATTATTGAAATATCAGACTAGTTGGAATATTTTATTACTTGCTTAGAATATTTCGACAGGATCACATCAAAAACCTTGCTCGTATAGTTTGTTGCTCGCAATTACAACAATAAAACGCAATCGTAAAATATCTTTGGTTCACCTAACCTAGGAAATTAAAAGAAAAACCATTTCCACATGTTCTTTAGAAGCCTGTAGTAAATTTTTAAAAAATATTGCTTGCAGCAGTAATTTCTTAAGACAATATACAATATTGGAGAAAAGCATACAGGCAAAGTTATTCTATTAAAATGTTTCTATAAAAAAAAATGGGTCCAAGTTAATGTTAATGCCCGCGGGCTGCACAATTTTGAAGTAAAACAGGCACCTGGGCTCTGTAAAAAATTGCTAACGAGTTTTGCTGCCAAGCGGGGTCAACAAAAATAATGTTGCCAACTCTGGTCGCTGGTTGCAAAAGGACCCCAGTAGCCTAGGCAGCTTAATAAAAATAATTAAATACTTTTTTCTACCCTGTACAGGGTCTTCCAACGAGGACTGAACAGGGGCTCATTTTTGAGCTTCCTTGTATTTAAAGAAAAATCTAAAATAGCCAATTGATGTACTTTTTCCTGCAGAATTCAAAAATGAAACCAAAAATTTATTTGAACCAGAAACAAAAGAGTTACGCTATGGATAAGGTGTTTTTTAAATGGAACATAGCTTTTTTTATACGATTTTCGGAACGAGTGATTTTTTTTATGTCCGTTCTGATTAAAATATTTAATATTGTGACAGCTATTTTTATTAAATTTTAATGTTTTATCCAGTATAATTTAACTTCAACCTGTTTGTAACATACACTAGGTAATAAAGGTAAAATCACCTTGAAATCCTTCAAAGTCAAAAAATTTGACAAATTTACTATAATATTGCCGAAATGAAATATTCATAAGATGAGAGATTGCAGATTGTTATCTTGTTCTACAAATGCCAAGAAAATGCAAGAGAAGCAAGGAGAAGATTTATTGCAAATTTTCACAGAAATATGAATGTGAAAATTTGCAATAAATCTTCTCCTTGCTTCTCTTGCATTTTCTTGGCATTTGTAGAACAAGATAACAATCTGCAATCTCTCATCTTATGAATATTTCATTTCGGCAATATTATAGTAAATTTGTCAAATTTTTTGACTTTGAAGGATTTCAAGGTGATTTTACCTTTATTACCTAGTGTATGTTTCAAACAGGTTGAAGTTAAATTATACTGGATAAAACATTAAAATTTAATAAAAATAGCTGTCACAATATTAAATATTTTAATCAGAACGGACATAAAAAAAATCACTCGTTCCGAAAATCGTATAAAAAAAGCTATGTTCCATTTAAAAAACACCTTATCCATAGCGTAACTCTTTTGTTTCTGGTTCAAATAAATTTTTGGTTTCATTTTTGAATTCTGCAGGAAAAAGTTCATCGATTGGCTATTTTAGATTTTTCTTTAAATACAAGGAAGCTCAAAAATGAGCCCCTGTTCAGTCCTCGTTGGAAGACCCTGTACATTGACAACCTAGGATCTGCGGATTGAGGGTAATTTACGATTTCATGAAATGTCTAGAGTCTGGACATTGCATGAAGTGCTACCAAACGGCTATTAACGCTGAACACATTACTCTTGATTCTAATTAATTACAACTTTCCTCTGTCGTCTTTTCCCGTATTAATTTATTCTACAAACTAAAAAATAATGTAAAGATTTGGTCACACTAAAACATGATTAAAAAATCATCTATGTTCCTGATTTCGGACATCTTAACACATCTTCGGCGTAACCAAACCCGATAGATCTCTTTCATAACTTTAAAACACTAAATAATACTAAAGTTATTAAATAAATAACTACATGAACTATATAAAACTTTAAAAACCATCGGCACATAATATAAAATACATGCCAAAAATTCATAACAATATTTCAAATAACAACAAAACTGATAATCATATAAGAAAATATAACAATAAAAATTTTAAAAAATTACTTTTAACACGACGTTTCGATGAGACGCATCACCAAAAAGCATTTTAGGCAAAATATATGTACGTTTATTTTTTATATAAAATGAATTAATCTAGTTTTGAAGACGTCTAACAAAAGTGGAAAATTTAAGAATCATATAATGTCGAAATTACCGATATTTACTAACTTTTAACATATTATTCACCCCAAACGACATAACCATAAACTGTACGAAGGTTCCACGAATGAATCTAATGAAAATAAGTTTAAACTTTGATCGATTTTTCATTAATCCTGTTTTTGACGATTTTAGGGCTAACCTTTATTTTTTTTTAAATTTAGTTGTCGTTCCAAATTCCTCTGATTAAAACTAAAAACAAATTATCTTACCAAGAACGGCGTGAGACTAGTGGCAAATATTACTCGTGAGGTGAGAATTATATTGTTCTATCTACACTTTTTTAAAATTACAGACGAAAAATAATGTAAAAATTATTAACTTTTATGATAATCACCCAAATTTCAATTTATTATTGTTCTGTAAAATGTCCTCGCAAATTTCAGGAATTACACAGTTCCACACTTTGCTTGCTTACACAAAATTGGCGTTTGGAGTTTTCAGTGACACTCTGTATCTTCCTTTTAGTTTTCTTTGCTGGTTTTTTAGGTTTAAGAAGTGCAATAAAAGATGTATGAAAAATTGTAAAAATCGGTATTTTCCACATTAGTAGACAATACAGCTATATTTTGGACTGTACTAAGAGGCTGCGTATCAGGGCCAGATGCTTTGAATATTTGGTATTTCATCAAGGTACCCAAAATTAGTAAAAAAATATAGGTTTTTTGATTCTGATATAGACCATAACACTGTTAAGCCAGAGCTCAGGTATTAGTATGACCCATGATACAATAAAAGGAAGGAATGATACCAAACCGTGTCAAATTCGTCCGGGTTCGCGCATGACGTCACGCTGTGAGTTATTTTTGAAATTTATAACGCGCAATATAGAGTTTACGTTAGTTAAAGGCGATTTTATATAAATTCTATTGGCAGTATAATTTGCCTCCTGCTTATAATACAATTTTTATAATCATCTAAATAAATGGATAAATTAATCTAAAATAATAGATATTGGTAAATTGCCTGCCAATTGCATTCTATGTATTTATTTACGTGAAAAGAAGAGGTAAATAATTTTATAAAATAAAACTATGCCTAATAATTAAGATAATAATTTTTATTTAGAGGTATATCCTTATTAAAATATATACCTACAGAGTCTTCCGAAAATATGTTATAAATAAAAATTTTGTTTGTTCCTATAATTTGTCAAATATTTATTGCGATTAATAACATCTGTATGTTTGCGACGGAAACATGTTTTTTAGGATAGCTTTTTTTAGGTCTTTTACACTTTAAATAGTAAATTATTAAAAATTATTGTATTTTTGTATTGTTTGATTTTTCAAATTTAAAAAAATCTTAAAATGCCAAAAATTATTCGAAACAAAACAAAAATATCTAAATTTATGAAATTAGGTAAAACAAGACATTATTTTTTAAGAAAACAGCCTTTTTTTCAGTCTCTTTGTTTGTTGTATTTTCTCGATTAAAGTCTGGTGATTCGTTACAGTGGAGATTTTAAGCAATAATTGTTTGTCACTTCTAAGCACTTAAAAGTGATATAAAAACACCAAAAAATTTAAAACACAATGCGATCTTAACAAAGACGTGTCTCGTTTATAAAATATGGCGTCATTAGTCACAGCGTGACGTACATGGCCACGCCTACCTGCGCTGTATTATACCTTCTACTATTTGTATCATGAGTATGACCATACTAATTTTACTATCTCGAGTGAGGTAAGCTTCTGTAGTTATAATAGGAAAATGGATATTTCCACATATCTTGGCAATTCGGCGCTTTGAGGCAAGATAACTGATTTTTGCATAACAATGAATATCAGCAGATCTTATTTTTCAATGTTTTTGTATACCAAATTTCATTTGTATGTTTTTGGCCTAATTTTGGTTCATATACCAGTACAGAAAGTACTACGTCAGAAACAACCAAATTCAGAGTCTTAGCCGTCCGGCATGATAACTGGCAGTAAATTAAAAAACCAAAAATTAAAGTATAAAACAATTTTGTTATAACATTCTTTTACAACAATTGTGCACTAATCGTATAAAAAAACACCAGCGTAATAGTAATAATACAACAAAGTGACCAATATAAAAAACACACACGACTTTCCGAACACCCAGCCAAATTACTGATCCGTAACAAAAGCGTGGCGTTTATGACCCAATACCTTGCGTGGCATATAACCAAAACTTATTGCTTTAGGTATACGTCTTGTCTTAGTAAATAATGAAAATATTGCTTTAAATTTGATTATGCCACATAGTCTAGTAACAATTCTAAATGGCCGCCATTTTGGATAGGATGATCAAGTTGATATCTCGAAACTTGGGAAAATCAACGTAGAATTAAAAGATCTTTCAAATGAGGTGTCACTTGACCCCTTTTCTGCTGCAAAAAATTCCAATATGGCGACCGCCCAACTTCCGGTCGGCGGATTGTAACTAAGGGTGGGCAAAATAATCGATTGAACGATTACAAAAAAAATTAAAATCGATTTTTCGATTAATCGATTTTATCGACTAACCGATTTTTCGATTAATCAATTTTTCGGTTAATCGATTTTTTCGATTAATCGATTTTCTCGATTAATCGATTCTTTTTTATCGATTAATCGATGTCTTTTTCGATAATCGCCCAGCCCTAATTGTAACCAATTTATAGCCGGTTCATCCTGAGATCGATAGAAACCCTAGTGCCAAAATTTACGTCAATCGGCTCGGAGCAATTTCGACCACATACATACACACATTCTACATACACACATACAACACTCCTAAAATAGTCAAAACGGCTTCAGAACACCTTAAAACGTAAAGATATGTAAAAAACCGGATGTCGAAAATCTGTATGTTACAAAGCAGAGGGCAGGTGTAGGTTGTTCGGAAAGTAAAAATATCAGATCAGAATGCGCAAACAATTTTTGCAGCACTAGTGCAGTAATGTTTACATTACAGTACTAGTGTTGTAATAAGATGTTACTGTGTTATTTTATATTTGTGAGTTTGGCAGAGTTAAATCTTGTACGTCAGGTAGGGTGATCCAAAAATAATTCGTCCCCAAAAGCAAATAGAGGGCGCTAAATTGCTAAATCGCAATACCTCGATCTCACAAATCTATTGTTGCTTTATGGTCCATTACTTTTGGACTAACCTGTTCCTATATGCAACACGTATGGAAAAAGCATCTCGTCTGCACACTTGTGCAGTAAAGAAGCACTCCATGATACTTAAGGACGGAGTCTTGTTTAAAGAGACATTCTTTTATGAAACAAAATTTAAAAAGTACAAACTTTTGTTGATTCTAGAGGATATTATACAAAGAATAATATAATTCAATTAATTCCAAAAAACTTACTAATAGACAGTATTAATAATAAATTCTGGAATTATGTATACAAGATAGTTTATGTGGTAAGAAACTCAAAGATTTTTGTCTTTGTGTCAAGATATTTATCGACAGTACATACTGTTTTTTATGAACTAAAAATTAATTTTGTCAATTTTTTTTAGGATCGAGTTCTGATCGTACATTTATATCAAGACGTGTTTTGTACAATGAAATGAGATGCTCTAATAATGCCAAACAGTCATTGTTAAGGTACTACCAGTATAATATGGTCTAAATGTAGTAGACGTCATTTGGCACCTATATTGACATTGAGGCTAGGTATTGATATATTCACAATAAGATAAATTTTTTGGGTTTATATTGCTTTATATTATTCTCTGTATATTAACCCTAAAATCAACAAAAATTAATATCAACAGAAAATGAATTTTTAAAATTTTATTTCATAATAAGCGAAAGTCTGTCTCTTTTCACAATATCCCGATCTTAATACACACTAATCCTACGCTCAAAAATATAAAATTCTTAAAAAATTTGAACGTCAAACATATTTTACTGAATTTTATCGCTAGTTCTCTTACGTTAGCGTTTTTTATACGTTTAGTTCCTTGTATTTAAATTATTAAATCTAAAAGAATATCAAATCTTCGTAATCTCTCAAAACCCATAAGAATAAACATGGTTATCCTTTTCTTTGCAAAATAAGAAGATTCGCATTAATTTCATAAAGTTTACAGTGGTGTCGTAAAAATTTTGAATTTTATCCGGTCACAGTAACGCTGGTAGTACTTAACTCCCACTACCACTATCTTGTTATTATTTTAACTTTGATTTCTATCGCTTTCAACGGAGAAATACGTGAATTGATGCTGTTACTGTGAAGGGGTAATTCCAAAAAATCCTACATGTAATTCTGGTCAGTTGGGAACATTAATGCTGTTAAACCGGTAGACAAGGTACCTTATGCTAAATAAGGACCCACAGAGAATTATTTTGTGAAGTCTGCATAACTGATTTTTTTTTTTGATTGCAACAATATCTTTTTAAAACTTTATATTTTTCTAAAATCGAGATTTGTAGTTTTGTATGGTCTCTAATAATAAAACTAATAGATATCCGGGCATACCTTGACATAAATGTCAACAAACATGAAACTAAAAATGCTCTCCAATAAGTTCAAATATTCCTATGGCCATATTTAAAAGAATGCACCTGAAGATGACTATAGGGGAACAAAACGCCGAGTTAAAATTTTTACTTTATTTTATAAGGCAGCTTAGAATGTTGTTGTAAGAAAGAGCTGTTGAAAAACTGAAATATGAACTTGTTTAATTATCAAATGTTAATACAACAGAAGATGTTGATAAAATGGCACAAAAAAAAACCGGAACAAACCAATCAAACCCAAAAAATGATGAATATGTGAAGGTTCGCTCAGAATCTTCGGTATTATTTCAAAAATCCGCTTTTCGAAAACACATTTAGGAAAAAATGTTCTTTGAAAATTCTTCGTAAATGAAAGCTAAACAAGTTTATTACGTAGTATTATTAGAGGAGATAACGCCATATGTCACTATATTTCAACTCGTAACAAATCTCGATATTATCAAAATATTACCTTCATGAAAACCTCAATACTTCCCAACTGAAAAGCACACACTCGCGTGCCTTGCACAACAAAATAAGGCTAAAAATGAGTAATAAAAACAGCACAAGGCCCATCTCGGAAATCAGTCTATAGGGAAAACTTTACTTTGGGGCTTTTCACCAAGTGTTATGTGGAAAACCGGTCTCGGAACCATTTGAGAACCGGGGACCTCTCGGGGATGGTTCGTGAGCCAGCGGTCTCTGGAACGGGAAAAGAATCAAAATTATTTTAATTTACATGATATACTGGGTGTAAGACTTCCCCGACCGGTTGATTATTTTAAAAACTAGACAAGTTGGTAAAAAATGTTACAGGTAGAAGTTCTAGGGCTTTCAAAAATCTATAATTTCAAAATTAGTTGGAATATACAGGGTTGCTTAAAAAGTTGGAACGGATCAAAGTTGTATTTTCTTAAACAACTTTTACATCATTTACAGTTGCTTTTCGTCTCTTAATTTTAGTCAAGTGAATTTTATTCCGAACAATAGAGGCGTTTTCTTAGATTCAGCTTTTTATAATGTATCTAACCTTACTGTATCTGAAGCGTGCGATAAACTATTAGATAATAGTTTCCATCATCTTAGTTATAATATGCATATGGATGGAGCAGCCCATATCGACTTGAAATATAGTATTCATTATGATTTTCGTAATGCTGATCTTATGGTTGTGAATAACTACTTTGCCTATCTCGACTGGGACGCTGTTATAAACAGTTCTGATGTGAATACAGCAAGTGATCAATTCTAAGATCATGTATATATATATATATATATATATATATATATATATATATATATATATATATATAATATAAAGAAATAAAGAAATATCGACAGGACTATTTATAAAAAAAGGTGAAGAAAATATTGCGGAAACTGTCTGTATGGTAGTGCTCGACACGTGTTTCGTGCTTATTAGCACTCATCAGTCGCACATAACCAAGTTATTAGATGGGAAACTTGGAAGTTGAAAAAACACTAAGAGTTCACAGACCAGGGACCTGCTAGCACATTTGCGGTTGTTTTTTGTCAGGAGACCCAGGGATTTCCGGGCAACACCCAACATCACCACGGAGGCTGCAATAGCACCTGCGTGAAACCTCTACCCCAAGGGATATAACAATATAAAGAAATAAAGAAATATCGACAGGACTATTTATAAAAAAAGGTGAAGAAAATATTGGGGAAACTGTCTGTATGGTAGTGCTCGACACGTGTTTCGTGCTTATTAGCACTCATCAGTCGCACATAACCAAGTTATTAGATGGGAAACTTGGAAGTTGAAAAAACACAAAGAGTTCACAGACCAGGGACCTGCTAGCACATTTGCGGTTGTTTTTTGTCAGGAGACCCAGGGATTTCCGGGCAACACCCAACATCACCACGGAGGCTGCAATAGCACCTGCGTGAAACCTCTACCCCAAGGGATATAACAATATAAAGAAATAAAGAAATATCGACAGGACTATTTATAAAAAAAGGTGAAGAAAATATTGGGGAAACTGTCTGTATGGTAGTGCTCGACACGTGTTTCGTGCTTATTAGCACTCATCAGTCGCACATAACCAAGTTATTAGATGGGAAACTTGGAAGTTGAAAAAACACAAAGAGTTCACAGACCAGGGACCTGCTAGCACATTTGCGGTTGTTTTTTGTCAGGAGACCCAGGGATTTCCGGGCAACACCCAACATCACCACGGAGGCTGCAATAGCACCTGCGTGAAACCTCTACCCCAAGGGATATAACAATATAAAGAAATAAAGAAATATCGACAGGACTATTTATAAAAAAAGGTGAAGAAAATATTGGGGAAACTGTCTGTATGGTAGTGCTCGACACGTGTTTCGTGCTTATTAGCACTCATCAGTCGCACATAACCAAGTTATTAGATGGGAAACTTGGAAGTTGAAAAAACACAAAGAGTTCACAGACCAGGGACCTGCTAGCACATTTGCGGTTGTTTTTTGTCAGGAGACCCAGGGATTTCCGGGCAACACCCAACATCACCACGGAGGCTGCAATAGCACCTGCGTGAAACCTCTACCCCAAGGGATATAACAATATAAAGAAATAAAGAAATATCGACAGGACTATTTATAAAAAAAGGTGAAGAAAATATTGGGGAAACTGTCTGTATGGTAGTGCTCGACACGTGTTTCGTGCTTATTAGCACTCATCAGTCGCACATAACCAAGTTATTAGATGGGAAACTTGGAAGTTGAAAAAACACAAAGAGTTCACAGACCAGGGACCTGCTAGCACATTTGCGGTTGTTTTTTGTCAGGAGACCCAGGGATTTCCGGGCAACACCCAACATCACCACGGAGGCTGCAATAGCACCTGCGTGAAACCTCTACCCCAAGGGATATAACAATATAAAGAAATAAAGAAATATCGACAGGACTATTTATAAAAAAAGGTGAAGAAAATATTGGGGAAACTGTCTGTATGGTAGTGCTCGACACGTGTTTCGTGCTTATTAGCACTCATCAGTCGCACATAACCAAGTTATTAGATGGGAAACTTGGAAGTTGAAAAAACACAAAGAGTTCACAGACCAGGGACCTGCTAGCACATTTGCGGTTGTTTTTTGTCAGGAGACCCAGGGATTTCCGGGCAACACCCAACATCACCACGGAGGCTGCAATAGCACCTGCGTGAAACCTCTACCCCAAGGGATATAACAATATAAAGAAATAAAGAAATATCGACAGGACTATTTATAAAAAAAGGTGAAGAAAATATTGGGGAAACTGTCTGTATGGTAGTGCTCGACACGTGTTTCGTGCTTATTAGCACTCATCAGTCGCACATCATATGTGCGACTGATGAGTGCTAATAAGCACGAAACACGTGTCGAGCACTACCATACAGACAGTTTCCCCAATATTTTCTTCACCTTTTTTTATAAATAGTCCTGTCGATATTTCTTTATTTCTTTATAATGTTATATCCCTTGGGGTAGAGGTTTCACGCAGGTGCTATTGCAGCCTCCGTGGTGATGTTGGGTGTTGCCCGGAAATCCCTGGGTCTCCTGACAAAAAACAACCGCAAATGTGCTAGCAGGTCCCTGGTCTGTGAACTCTTTGTGTTTTTTCAACTTCCAAGTTTCCCATCTAATAACTTGGTTATGTGCGACTGATGAGTGCTAATAAGCACGAAACACGTGTCGAGCACTACCATACAGACAGTTTCCCCAATATTTTCTTCACCTATATATATATATATATATATATATATATATATATATATATATATATATATATATATATATATATATATATATATATATATATATATATAGTTAAGTATGTTTGGAATTATCTGGAGAACTACTGTTTCGTCTTCCTCGGTATCTAAGTTGTTAAAAGACACCACATCGACTCATCAGAGTCCTTACAGTAGCATGAGCATTTCTGCTCCCATATAATTCCACAGTTCTTGCCTATAAAAGACAAACTGAAAGTTACTTAAAACTTATATATATATATATATATACATATTATGCTCTTGACGTGTTTGTGCCCATTAAATCTTATAAAAGTGATAATTTTCCGGGTTGGTTTTCCCCACAGCTTCGACAATTGATTGATCCAAAAAGAATAGCGCACAGTAAAATTGAAGTTACCGTTGATAAGAAATAGCTTAAAAAAACTTAGGAGTCTAGTTTTTAAAATAATCAGCCAATCCGGAACATTTTACACATTGTCTATAATATAATAATCGCATTATGTATATATATATATATATATATATATATATATATATATATATATGATATAATCAGCTATAGGCGGAGTTTTCCCAAAAGTAAACGATGCCAAATTATTAATTTCGACCGTATCATTTCGTTATTTTAAATAATTTTTATGTGCAATTTTTAAACTTTCTACTGGTTCAGAGATAACATCACTTAAATTTAAACTCTATATGCGTTTAAACCAACTTACAAATATATCAAAATGTGGTTAAGATATGGACTAGAACAGGTGTTGAAAATAAACTTGTCAACTTTCGAAATGGATCATAATTTCTTCACTTATTTCGAATCGCGATTGATAGTTGAATTCCTGTCCGATAATTTTCATAACATATTCGATTAAAAACTTATTCAAGCAATTAATGGGGCTTATTTTAAAAAATGTGTTGTATGACGTAAAATTAAAAGAAAAGGTGTTAAAAACTCAGAACATGATGAATACATTCTCCATAGACTGATGTTACAATCATGTAAACATTATTAAAGAGTTGTAAATACATATAGGAAAGTCCAGAGGCGTCTCTACACTATTTGGAAATAAAATTAAGATCCTACCTACAGTGTGTAATTTGAAAATGCGAAATATGAAAAGCCTTCGGTTACCTAAGGCTTTTTGTATTTCGCATTTTCAAATTATAAATAAATAAATAGTGTCTTTATTTTATACTCGGCGAAGTCCAGTATTATACTGCTCTACTCAACCGAGTAGACAAAAAAATAAACTGTTAACAAACAAATTTACATAGAAATACACGGAGCAAAAAAACATTTCATAATTAAAATTAAGAACAATCCATAATAGCCGTACAGAAGCAATAACTAGAAGTCACAAAAGAGACAACAGTGATATCAATATAGACACATGTTCCTGATAAATATATGTAGCTAATTACATTGTTGAAGGAAAAGAAACCTTTTATATATTCTTTTAAATGTATATAAATATAAATAAATAAATAAATAAATAAACATTTATTTCCACTGAACTTACAATGTAAGCATGGGATATTGTCGGGTACAAATAAATATAGAAATACAATTTCACATATAAAAACTAACAACATAGTATGTAAAAAATAATAATATATAAGTATCGTATAAATTATCAGCTGGCGGCAAAGTTCAATTCGTCAATGAAACGTTCATCACCTCAATGAGAAGAAGGATAAAAAACACCAAGAATACACCTCATTCAAATCGAAAAGATAGATATTCCTGTACAGAATAAAACGCATTTCTGCAAAGTATCCCTCTTACTTCAGACTTAAACCCATTTAAATTTGACAGCTGTTTTATGCGTAATGGTAGGTTGTTAAAAAGCTTGATGGGTAGTACAAGAGGACTGTTTGCTACGGCGCTTAATCGATGCGAAGGAATGTTTATGTTAGAATTAACTCTTAGGTTATACCGTTCATTATTATCTCTAGTGATCCCAAAATTACGAAAGTCAGACTTGACAAGATTTACGCAATTGAATATGAAAAGACACGGAAATGTCAAAATACCCAACTGAACAAATAAAGTTTTACACGAAGTTGTTCTAGATTTAAAAAGTATTGTTCGAATAATTTTTTTCTGTTGTATTAAAATTTCTCCAGCCCTAGCACAGTTTCCCCAAGCTAAAATACCATAATTAAGACAAGACTGAATGTAAGAATAATAATAAAGTATTAACATACATCGATCCACCCTACTTCTTAACTGCCATATTACAAAACAATGATATGACAACTTTTTCAAAACATAATCTATTTGATGGGACCAGGTAAGTTTAGAGTCAAGATAAACGCCCAAAAATTTGGCAACCTGCTTCTGCTCGATCGACTTTTCATTAAATTTGACAAAAATGCTCTTATTTAGGTCTCTTAAGGAAAACAGTACTAAATCAGTTTTTTCTTGATTCAATATTAGACCATTTCTTTGGCAATAGTCTTTAATGCTTGCAACGGCTTTATTCGCATTTTCACTAAGGTCGGTCATGTCCACACCTGATGAAACTATGGACGTATCATCCGCAAAAAGTGACAGGTACGTATTTTCCAAGTTATTATAGAAAATACAATTTATAAAGATAATAAATAAAAGAGGCCCCAGTAGACTTCCCTGAGGAACTCCACTGGACACGGCCATGGAATCGGAAGAATACTTTTTATTAGAAGCACTCAAAACAACTCTCTGGGTACGATTAGTTAAAAAATCTTTTAACCAACTGAGCGAATTTCCGCGCACTCCATAGTTTTCCAATTTAGAAAGAAGTAAACTAATATTTATGAGATCAAATGCTCTTTTTTGATCGAAAAACAGACAAGCAGTTTGTTTACCTTGATTTAGGTTTTCCAGAATTTTATTATAAAGTGAAACAATAGCAAGTTGAGTAGAAACTCCCTTACGAAATCCGAATTGATATTTATTAAAAAAATTCTCCCTCTCCAGAAAACCCAGAAGTCTTCTATAAAATGCCCTTTCAAAAATTTTGGAAAAAACGGACAAAAGAGCTATGCCCCTATAATTAGAGATTTCATGCACATCGCCCTTCTTAAAAATCGGTTGTATCAGAGTATCTTTTAAAATAGAGGGAAAAGCACCCTCCAGAAAGGAATAATTGACAAGATAAGTTAAGGGATCAACAACATAATCTAAAACCTGCTTCATAAGTGAGCAAGGTACCTCGTCGAAACCTGCAGAATGTTTCGAAGAGACTGATATAATTATTTCTCTAATTTCATATTTTGAATAAGGTCCCAAGAATAGGGAATTATTTATTGTTTTTCCTAAGTTATCCTTTACGTTTACACTAGTTCTGCATGTCAGGTCATTCACCGAGTTTATAAAAAAATTGTTAAATGTTTTTGCTGCAATTTCCAAATCATATATCTTGCTGCCCTGATCTCCGTCAACAAAAAACTCCGGAAGGTCATTGCACCCACCAGTGTTTATTTCACTTTTTATAATCTGCCAAGAAGTGCGGGATTTATTTTTGGAATTCAAAAGCAAATTATTATTATATTCTTTTTTAGCATTAGCAATTCTTGTACGATGTTGTTTCTTTAAAATATTATATCTTATTAAGACATTATGATCGTTAGTAAATTTATAAACCCTGTAGATTTCCCGTAAGAAATTACCTTCAACAATGATTTCATTCGATAGCCAAGGTTTTTTGCTTACTTTGTGTTTAAAATGGCATTGCTCCAGCGGAAATGAAAATTTTAGATTTTCTATGAAAATGTTAAAAAACATGTTAAATTTTGTATTTAGATCTTGACCATTGCACAAAACAGACCAATCTGTTTTCGAAAGCTCTAATTTAAATCTATTTACATTTGATTCTTTGTTAAAAAAACGCTTATATAAGGATAAATTTTCAGTTTTATCATTCGTTATTAAAAATGAAACTTGCTGCATAAAATGGTCCGATAAATCAGCAGCAATGACTCTAGACACTAACAAATCCGTTGGGATTGAACTAAAGATATTGTCAATAGTTGTTTTAGAATTTTGATTAATTCTAGTAAATTCAAAAATTGATTTATTTAAACCACAAGATGAAAATATATTTTCGATAGCGCGAGCGTTTCTTGACTCTGTACTACTAAAGTTTACGTTAAAGTCTCCGCAAAAAAAAGCTGTAGTATCGAGTTTTAAAATCTTTGATAGTAGATCATCCAAAAGGTTAAAAAATGTTTGAATTTCCCCCGTTGGCGATCGATATAAACAACAAATTAAAAAAATTGAACTCTTGAAGATCACGTTGCAGAATGCATACTCAAAGTGTTGCTCCCGGCCTTCAAAAGGCTTATTCGCGGTCGCAAATTCTAAATCATTATGAACAAATATGGCAACGCCTCCGCCATTTAGGCTTGATCTTGAAGAGAAGGCGGCCAGCTGATAATTTTGAACCTTAATTAGGGTAATTTGGTCACTGGTGCACCAAGTCTCTGTGACGCACACTACTTCAGGAAGTCCAATCGAATGCAACAAAAGTTCCAATTGATCCGATTTATTTTTAAGGCTTCTAACATTTAAGTGACAAATGGAAATTTCTTGTAATACTGCGTTTGTTGTTGCACTAGGCGTCTGTGATTGATGACTAACTATTTTAAATGACTTGTTGAGGCTGCTGTGCTGAAATTTGATGTGTCTTCAGGCGCAACAGCTGCGTTAATTGACTTGGGAAATCGGTATCTATTTACGCAAGCTCCCAGTGGCCAAATAGAGGGTTCGTAGACTTTCTGGACATCTTGGATGGGAAAAGAAACAAGGAAAGAGCTGCTCCTGTCAGTCCTCTTAAGATCCTTGCAGTCAAACATTATTTGTGGGGCTGTTTTCTTTAAGAAATCCTTCAAGTTACTGGCACTAGTACAAGGATCGAGTCTATATACGTGGAGATATTTGCCAGAATATGTCTAGGTATAGAGTTATATACATTAACTACCATATATGAGAACAAACGTTGAAATAGAGCGGTCTTATGCTTGGGTATTTGAAGAAGGTGGGTGTTCCTGGTCTCTACATCATGAACCGTAGAGCGAAATTGAATTTTTTTTATAATAGTTGTATTTTATGTTCAAATCGGATCCTAATTTTATTTACAAATTGTGTAGAGACGCTCTCGACTCATATTTACAACCCTTTAAACCCTATAAACTAGTTGTTAACCTTTGTATTTTGTTTATAATGTAAATTTCGTGATTATTACTAAAAAATAATAAATACAAGGTAAAATCGAAAAACCGAACGCGCTAATTATTATTCAGTTCGTTCAGCAAGTCACACTGGGCCAGTCGAATGTGTTAGTCACGTGATCTATTATTAAAAAAAATTGTAAGTAGTCACTTGACCACCTGTCATAAACGTCATCTAAACGCTCGGAGGCGAACTGCCAAACGAAAGGATTGGGAACAAACTATGCTAGCCGCCACTTTGACACTTGCCTTCTCCACTGCGATGCGAAATTAGGTGGAACAAATCACCGTGCATTTTAAAAGTTGAGAAGTTTAAATCAACAAATTAATCAACAGTGAAAACAAAATATGCGTATGAAATAACATAAAATCACTATTAGTTGACACGACACAAACATTCTGTCACTAAACTTGTTAACTGTTATAGGAAGCATTCACAAACCATATCCAAAATGCAGGCAACACACCTTAACCACATAAAGTTATTAGTCAAATAATACGCTTATAGATAGGTAGTTCTTTGACACTGTTCAGGTTATACATATTTTTGGTAAAATGCGTCTGTGGAATTAAAAATACTTTGGATTACTTAAACCTAATAAAAAAATGAGATGTCAAGATAATATTTAAGTTTGGCAATGTCCCGGCTGGATCATTTGTTTTTTCTTTATAATATTAGAGCTTATGACGTCAGGCTCTTTAGAAGCGTCGGATACGGGGGTGATTTAGGGTATTTTCTAAAATAAAAAAAGTGCGCGATTTGAGGGAAAAACCCGAAAAAAGACATGAAAAAATAAAGACTTTTTGAAATAAATTGTTTATATAAATAAATACATGGTAAACAATCTTGGCCAAGCAACCACACGTAGACTTCTCTCGGCGCGCCAATCCAATCGAGACTACGAAAGTAATTGTTATGCAAACACACACTCGACTAGCAAATGCAACGCGCCGCCGTGAATAGATTTTAGAGTATTTCACCACCCTCATACACAACCAAAGAACTACCTAGACCACATTCAATATTGTTAGAAAAATAGGACACACTAACCACAGAAATCGAATGAACACACTACTGTATTGAACAAAGCTGCTTACGTAGCTCGGTCTCGCTCTCGTCCAGGTCGTCGGTGGCCGGTTGAGCGTTCCCGTCCACCGAGGGCGCCACCTTCGGCAGATAGGGCTTGTAGTCGAGACCGGAGCGCTCGTAGAACAGGATGTAGGCGGAACTAGTGTCTATTTTGGGGATTTTGGCGTTGTTGTACGGACACCTGAAACAAATAAGTTATTTGAAGAGCATGTTTAAATTGGATCAATGAAAATTCTTCGAAAAACAATGGGTCTGTTGCACATGATATTATGAATATTTACTTTTAAATGCAGAATATTTTAGCAGTATAATACGCAATGTGAAGTTAAAATGGTAAGTACAAAACAGGTATATACAAAATACAAACCTAAATCCGTTACTATTACTATTTACACTAGTGGTACTACCACCGGTAGACCGTCGACTGGGGCACGGCGAATTCGTCGCTTTGTTCTCGTTCACCGAAGTCCTATCTCCGCTTTCGGAAACGTTTCCACTGTCCAACGCGGTCAATGAGGAACCTATGGAGGTGTCCACGGTGGCCAGAGGTGCGGTCCGTTCCGAGTCTGTCGACCCTGTACTACCTAAAGTAAAATAAAGTCGTGTAAGTTTAAATATTAGATTTTTTAAATACACTATCGGGATTTGTTTGATTGATGATTTTTAAAAATCACTTGATTAAAATCATGATTATAATCGCTGATTTTAATCAACTGATTTAAATCTTCTCAACCCTGGCTGCCACCAACCCTATTCGGTTGCATTTCTTTTTGGCAAAACGAAAACTCTCAATTCCTAAAATTTTCTAGCCTACTGAGGAAACACACTGTATACAAACCCCCCGCCACTGACCTTTCCTTTGCTGCTGCTGCTGACCACCCGGTGGATTCTTCCGCCTGCCCAACGGCGTGCACCCTGACGATGATCCCTTGCTACTGCTCAAGGACAGCGTCGATCTCGACACGTCGGGTTCCGCCATTACTTCCCTGCAGGAGCTGTCGTTGTAGCAGTACCAGTTGCCGTTAGGGTTGCAGGCGTAGGAGATGTAGTGGCCGCCGTTTATGAGGCCAGAATGGCTCTGAAAAGAGGAAGGAAAGTAGTCCGGGGATATTATATATTTTTACATTTTTTTCCAATAAACGGTTTTTCAGGTTTTTACATTAGCTGACGCGGTCTCTGTAGGCTGAGAGAGACTAAAGCTTATCTTACAACCCCGAGGATTTAGTTTGTTGCTCGAGCCTTGGCGAGGGCAAATTCATGAGGGATTAAAAGTCTTGTAGTTCACGTGCTATTTTGACATTCCCCATTTTTATACGTCTTAGAATTACAATTTTTATTTAAAAAAAATATATACAGTATGTCCACGGATGGGTAGACATTTGTCCATTTGTCCTCTTGTCTACCCCATCTGTGGACATACTGTATATACCTAAACTGTCATCGTCAAATTTGATACATCCAAAATGAAGATAAAACACCTTTAATCAACAGCGTGTAAAAAAATATAATAAAATGATCTTACCACTACTGCATAAAGTTGATATTTCAAATCAAACGGATCCTGTCCGGGGAGAAGTTTGTGCTGATGATAGTCCTTGAGGTGCTCGTCAATTATCGGTGTTTTCAGAAGACTCGTAGAAATCAATCTTGATCTAACTTTATTTATCCTCTCTGGTCTTGGCCTTGGCGTGCTTGGCGCTACCTGTATGACGGAATATTTACTTTAAATTATTGCAAATATAAGCAAAGCTCGTTTCAAGCTCTTTCGTTGCCTTTTGAGAAAATGATAAGTACCTTAATAAATGTAAATATAAATATTTCAAGATTCTGGCAAATTCATTTCGTAGCACTTAAATATTTAAGAAGCGTAATGTTAGAATTTAACAAAGACAAACAATTCCCACTTATAGCTAAAAAATTGTGTAAAAATGGACCCGCTTCGTGGCAATCGCCCATATAGATCCCGATTAAATAATCACAAAGAATAAACATTATACTTACCCTGTCTACTTCGTCCTTCCCACTATCCTTACTTCCTACCGAAATACAGCCGTCGTTGCCCTCATTGCCGCACTCCAACAGCTTGCACTGTTCCCCGTTGCATACGGGCCCGTTCGAATTATTGCTATCTTCATACAGTTTGCTAGTAACTTCACTCCGCTTATCCTCACTACTGTTTACATCACACTGTTTATTATTGGCGCTATCTACATTATACTTCTGACTACTGGAGCTGTTACTGTCGGCTAATAGTTTGGTATTTTCTTGTATGCTACTTCTTGTGCTCGATACTGAAGATTCTCTAACGTCTTCTAATATTTTATCACCTGAAGAAAATAATTGTAAAATAAGTTTATTGAAAAAAAAGTAATATATTGTTTGTAAAGCAGGTAATGGTTGGATTGGATCAAAGATTTCCCGGAAAATTGATTGGTAGGAAATGTGCTCTAGAATGGCCGGCGGGATCTTCAGATATGACACCGCTTGATTCCTTTCTCCGGGGTCATTTAAAAACGGTAGTTTACAGAACTCCGCCCGAGAATCTAGAACCAATATTATATTTGTTTAACTAACCCTGTTTGCTTTCCTCTTCCTCCTCTTTCCTTATTTTTTCCTCCAACAACTGCCTGTGCCTCAAAATCGTCTCTTGGGGTACCGAGGCAAGATACGCTGTAGGATCGAAATCCTTAAACGGAAAGTTTACTACTTTTTGAGTTTTGACCCATTTACTGTTGACGTAGTCGAAGCGTTTTAGGTGGACGATCTGAAAATGAAAAATTGCGCGTGAACAAAAAGTTTTAAAACAATATATATAATTATATATCAAGATATTAAAGATTATCTTATTTTTCCGAGGTTGGAATTTCTTGCCAGAGCCCCAGCGAGGGCGGGTCGCGAATGTATTAGTATTTAGACGGTATTTAGTATTAGATTAGACAGAATATGGGTGCATATCAATTACTACATAGCCTGGCTTTTAAATAGTAAATGGAAATATTTTCATGTACCACCCACTCCGCAAGATTAAGGTTTGTTACAGATAAAACAGTGAGTAATAGTTAATATTATAAATGCATTAAGAGACTTTATCAAAGAAAAAATATTATATTTTGAACGTAAGCTCTAAAAGTACTAGAAAAAAATTCCGATTGCCTTTTCGTGGTTTCTCAAAGTAATATTACAATATTTTTGATACCTACCAATATGGGTGGTAACCGCCATATCTGCAACTTCTTGGTAGCCGGTTGCTTGTCGTTACACCTACTACAGTGGTATTTGGCTTCTAATCTCTCTTCTGAAGTGAAGGCTCTTAGGCAGTAATCTAGATCTATTGGTTCAGTGTGAAGTTTGCGACATCTGGTAACTGATTCATCCTCTAACCAAAGCTGTAACAAATAATGTTTAAGAGTTTTACACAGTCGAAACTACCACTTTTTGAATCTTAGCCTATACATGAAATTATTTATAAAATACCACAGTTTGTGGTCTTCTTCCTTATTCACAACCACACGAATTAATTATGTAAAAAAAACATGTTATTTGTATACCCTAAAAGTGAGTCTGTACTCCGCCCATGGAATTTTGGTTCCCGTCCATCGACGTAATTTGACGTCAATCGCTCAGCTGTTAGAAAAGCAGAGACAGAAACACCGCGAGTTATGTTAACAGGTTACACGTCCAACACGCTCACAGTATAGGGAATACCTCATCCTTTCTTTATTCATCCATGGTTATACCATACCCACTACTGTTGAATCAAATAAATACAAAATATATATCTAACCTTTTCTCTACTACTCTGATATCGCAAGTGCAACGCGGTCGGATCCCAATCGATGGCAATGTGCATGGCCTGTGAATTGTTTGAGCCCCCGCACCTCTGAAACAGGGCCTCGTCCGTACAGGGCAGGGGGCAGCCCCTGCAGAACTTTGTCCAGTGGCATACGGCGCAGATCTGGCCCCCAGATAGGACTGCCTTCAGAGTGAAGGGGAATTCGTAACCTAAGGAGTCATCACTAGAAAAGAAAATCGATTTAGAACAAACATAGCCCTTAATTTGTTTCAATATTCTCAATCACTTAAAAAATTGGTATAAGATATTTAATATTTGTCTCAAATCTAAATTTATTCTTCTAATAATTTCACTATTACTCACCAGTCTGTAGCATGATTGGTCTGATCACTCTGCGGCAACGGACTCAGTAACCTAGTGACCTGCCCCCACACCAAGTCGTACAAATCTCTACAGGAACTACTCACGGTGCACCCTAGTAACAAGGGCACACCGAACAGGCTGAGCCTGCTCTTCTGCTGCGAGAGGAAGTAAATCTCTTGTATGGCGCACTTCCGGTGAACGGCTATGAGGTATGAGGGTGGTTTTGGTGGCGGCTTGGATGAATCTAAGGCACCTAGAAGGACATTTTTTTGGTATTTCCTAGCTTGCTTATTTTTTGGATCTTTTTGTTAAAGTTGCTATAAGGGATTTTTTTGGTTGGGTTTGATTAATACAAAAAATGGTTAGTATTATACACAGAACATTTCTGTTGCCTTATCTACATACATACCTGAACTGACCGAGCTATTGGAATGTATCGAAATGGTAGACCTTTTAAAGGGAATGTTTTTGGTTAACGACGGCTCTTTCTTTGTCTAAAACAGAGAAAAATATACAATTCTAAACTTTTGTTAAAATCGAGAACATTTTTGATTTCGATGAAACCAATCGAAATTGTCAAAATTTGTATGTTTCTAACAAACATATCAAAAATTCCAATTCGTAACTTTACTAAAGTCTGGTATACAATACTTTATAAAAAATGTTTAACCATCTTTACTTTAAATATTCAGGAAGAACGCCCAAATCATATACAGGTTGATTCCTAAGTTGATACCTCTTTTTTAAATAACCCAAAAATAGAGATGTAATCTGCAAAAGGTTTTTTTTAAACTAATGTCCGACCCTGTGCAAAATTGTTTGTTACGAAAGCCGAGAGGAAAAATAAGAAGTAAAGACTTTTTAAACAGCTAGAAAATTTGTAAAACTTCTAAGGCCGTCTTTATTTATTTCTAGTACCTACATGTATTAACGGTAAATCAGTAACAGATACAGTGATACAGTAACTGTGCCTGTTATTGGTTTTTTTCCTTAAAATTTTAAATGATTTTATTGGTTTTACTGAAAAGATGGACAAAAAAAAACATCAGTACAAAATGTATCAAATACTCGGTTCTCTATATAAAAAAACAGTATCGAGTTACAAAAGGCACTCCCATGCCTGGTATATATATGTACATGGCATAAAATTTATATTTTCTAGGATTAGTAATCACATTTTTTTAAAGCAGTAAGTGGCAAAGCTGGTGACACTGCTTCAAATGACATCTTTAAGATAATCAGATTTTTATGTACAGTCATGGTCAAAATAATGTTTTCAGCCAAAATGAAATTTTATTTCGGCTACGACTGTACTTATTGCAGGGCAAGCGAGATCTTTTGACTCTTGCATAAGCATGTGGCGATTGCTTATGAAATTGCATGTTGCTAAAGCCTTGGGCCGAGTGAAATTTGGAAAAATCAACTTAAGGTTTTCTGTACTTCATACCTTAAGTTATCCTAGCCACCTCAAAACTGCAGTTTTTTTAAATTTAAAATATTAGGAAAAATAAAAATTATACACTACAACACACCCAATATTCTATACTAAAAATTTATTAAAACACAAAATAAATCTATCAAATTTTAAAAAGAAATCTAAGTTTCTAGTTCGCTTGCAATAAAAATAAATCAATACCATTCCGAAAATGAATAAAACATTTCTACGATGCACAAAAATGCCATTTAAATGAACACAACAAAAAGTAACAAACTCAACGAAAAACACTACTACAAAAATAACAAAAACAAAACAAACTTTCACTATTTTACAGGGGTTACCCCTTCAAGGGCCAAACACATTTTGTATATTATTTCTAAAATTGTAGCGTAAAATGTATAGTAAATATTTGACCATTTTAGAATTAGAAATGGACATAATTTGGTATCTACTTTTATAACTTTTTTGTTTTTAATTCGATTTTTACAGTTCTTTAACCATTTTATAGACAATTTCATTAGGAATGTGCTGTATTTTTTTAATAATGGGGCATGTTCGATTGGTCGATATTATACCGGGGTGAATCAATGTGTTTTTTGTCCTAAGTTTTAAACACCCTGTGAAGAAATTGGGGCTGATATTTTTTACACTAATAACACCGGTCAACACGATTTTTGAGTCTGGATAGCCAATGTTTTATTCTAATTGTTTTTTCATTTTTCAATAAGAAAATAATTATTTTTTTCGGAAAATTTTGATTTTGTGATCAGGACATCGCTACAATGAAATTTGAGAAACAATAGTAACTTTAAATTTTTTAAATTTTTCTCTGTATTTCTATTTATTAAAATAAGCTTCGTAGGCCTCACACAACTTTAAATTAGTAATGAGAGAAAACCTTTTCTCTCTTGTTTTAATAAATTCACCACAGACATAACAAAATGAGTCTGGAGGATGTTTACAACCTTTAGGCGCCATAGATGCTACTAAATAATCAGACAAAATAAACAAGTCGTGCAGTCACAGACAATCAAGCTCATGCTACCGATTGACCAACAGACCAACCGCATATACGGAACGTAGTGGGGGTATACGGTTCCCTCTATTCCGGTTTTAGCATCATTTTTTCTTTCGAAATATCGTGATTGTAATAATACAATCAAACTTTAGATCGTAAAACCAGCTATTTCCTTTGTTTTTGGTGCTGTAGAACAAGAAAACAAAGGTCTTAACCCAGACTCAGAAAAAAAATTATTTTTTGTTGAACGGTGTAATGTATAGATAAAGTTCCATGCATTCCTATCATTTTGTTTTTTGAATCATCACGTTATCTCAATTTTTAGAAGAGATACGATTTAATAAAAATGATTCGGCAAATTACATTATTTTAAAAGACCACCAGTCATTGTTAAATTGAGTCAACTTATGCTATTGTTATAATTAATTGACAGTGACAGCCCTCAAAATAATTGTTGGTGTCAACTACAACAGACGTTTAGCTTTTTTTTGGGGAGTTTTGCAAAATAAATTCCATATCGATGGCTTGATATACAGTTTTGAATTTCTGATTATTAACAAGGTTTTGGGGACCCAACAAAAACTAACTACGCTAGGCCTAGGCCGTGCATACCTTAAAGCATAGAATGTTGGGCATGCAAATGGCCGAACCACGGCTTACCTCTGGGCTGCGGGCCAGGGGGCTGTCGGTCGCGCCCGTCGAGGCCTCTGTGAACAGAAAAAGAAAACACAACAACGGTATTAGTTACTTTGTAGGTAGCACTTCGCAGTTAATCAACATTTTCTATTTCTATTTATTTTATTTATTCCCTACGAATATATGATCCATTACAGGGAATATATAATTAATAACCCTATGTTATAATATTATAACATAGGGTTATTTACTTTAAATCTTCATTCCCCTAAAACTACATAGTTTATAATACATAGGGGAATTTATACATAAGTTCCAACTTAAGTAACATACAAATTTAAAACAAATTCCAATAAAAACTGCTATAACAAAATCAATATGAGAACTTTTTTTTATTAATTACTGAGAATATAAATATAAAAAACTGGTTACCTGTCTCAATATCTCCCTCTCCTTCAGCCTGATCTTTCTCTCCCTCTATTTCCTCATAACTACACTCAGCCGGCAGCTCGTAAGCGAACAGCTCGCAAGCTGTTGACGGGTTTATCCTGCTGTCATCTGGTAAAAGCGACTTAACCTTCAAAGATACCAAAATTTGTAAATTAAACTTTTACAATTATTTATTAAAATATATTCGCTTACTTGACAGCATGCCACTTCGGCCAGCAACAACCTCTTCGGTTCTACTCCACATAGCTCACTTAAATGCTCTTTCAATTCACCATATTTAGCTTCTGAATTTAACCTAAGGCCGTATTTGATAGGGACATGGCCATTAAGTCTAACAACTAAAATTTAAAAAATTATTATTATAATGGATTATTATATAAAATATATTATTTTCCACAAATGAGGCCAAGTATGTGAAAGTTTGATTCCAAATAAGTATGAATCTTAAAATCATCCTACCTAAAAAATTACAAAAAAGCTTACCTAATGCTTCACAGAGCGTGTAGCTCTCCATTGGCAATGGTAAGCTAAGGTGATTAAACGGATCAAACTTCACCGACTCATGGCCACAAGTTTTACAAGTGACCTGAAATTAGATAAAGAAAATGAAGAAACGGAATAAAAATAAACAAATAAAAAATAACAAACAAAAAATATGGTAAAAATAAAAAATAAAACAAATAAATAAACGAAGGCACAAATTATTACCTAAAGTAAATGAAGAAAAGAAATAAAATATAACAAACGAAAGCATAAATTATTACCTAATAACAAACAAAATTAATTAACACTACGTTAAATACTCAAGTATATCTTATAATTCAAAGGAACACTTTTAAAGGGTACAAACAAGATACGACTTACCTTACTCTTCAACTGTCCGTGAAACAAATCAGTGATAATTGAATGCTCCCTTTTCAGGTGGTACTGCCACGCCTCCTCCGCTACCACTTCGTCCGGTCTACCGTCGCTGTCCTTCTGTTCTATGTACTGTTTTTTAGGTACCCTGTTTAGATCCTCGTGAAGAGCGTCCAATAACCAAGCCAGAAGTTCCTAGACAGCATAATTTATTTAAGAAAGCGATGTAAAAGGTAAAATTTAGTTGTATGATATCGCTATCTGCAACTTAATAAAGTATTGAACCAGCTTAATAGAAATTTTATACATTATACACTGACCGGCAATATTAACGCGCCACTAGAAGTTTGCAACAATTTTGATGATATATTATTTCTTGTAAATCTATTGTCCGACTTGAATGATTTTTTTGCGTTTTATTGGCTCATTCTTTAAGAATATAACACTGTATTCGTAATTTTTGTTTGCTTGGGTTTAATATGTTTTTAAAAATAAAAATCTAATACAATTTAAAAAACATAACCATGACACGCGTCATAAAAATGAAATTTCTATTAAACCAAAAATATATAAGTTAGCACAAAAGAATTATAAATATTTATGTTTTTATTCAAACGATTATTTATCAGTAAATATTAAAAGAATTGTATCATTAAAAAAATATAAAATTGAAATAAAAGCTTGGCTATTAACAAACGATTTACAGAAATTTTTGGAATTACTTTTGATTAATATTTTGTATAATATAAAAACCATATATTTATTTTTCTCTAGTGATCTCTCTTGTCCTCAAAAAGAAATTTGTATGTATGTATTTGAATATATTATTTTTTTCAATTGAATAATTTATATAATTAAATAATGTAATTAATGTTAAATATAAGATTTGCCCTCAACAAGTACGTCTTCGGGAGTTTTATCAAGTTTATTTATTTTATATATATATATATATATATATATATATATATATATATATATATATATATATATATATATATATATATATATATATATATATATATATATAATTTGTGTTGTAATCATTAATTGTTAGTTCTAATAAAAATATGCCGAATTATAAAAGTCCCTACTTCTTTTATTATCAAACATAACTAAGTGAACCAAAAAACAAAATGTTAAGAAAACATGAGGTTCAAGTTAGGTTTTAAACGCAATATTTTATGAATGCTGGAATATTATTCCACAGGGTGATGCGAATTTTGGGGAAAAACACTATATGTTTGTTACACCCGGTATACAATGACAATTAACCTTCTAACAAAAATACGAATACAGTAATATTCTTAAAGAATGAGGTTATAATATGCAAAAAAAATCATTCAAATCGGACAATAGGTTTAGATGAAATATAACATCAAAATTGTTGCAAATTTCTAATGGTTTAGCTTCTTGTATTTAAATTGTAAAAATCCTATTATCAATGGCAGTTTCATGGGTTATACCGCCTACTGTTGAATTAAAGAAACAAATAAATAAATAAAAAAGCATACTAACTTGCGCGTCATGTTGTCCACCGCCACTTAAATGTTGAGCAAACTTCGAAACGCAATACCGCAGCTTCAATGGTGCTACACTCCTCGTTGAACCCGCCCACAGCTCTCTAGAATGATATTTTATTAAAAATTTTAATCAGCTCCTGATGATGTCAATATGATTGACGAAACGCGCGTCAAGCGCAAAAAATCAAGTTTCGGTGTATGTATAGACTAATCGAGTTTAGTTTCGACTCTTTTCATATGAGAATTTAAAGATCAAATGAGGCGTAGGTATACAGTTTGATCCCAAAATTTTGCAACAAATGGATTTTTTTTATCAATCGAAAGTTGGTGCATACTTAAAAGCAACATTAAACGTTCCCCATTTAACAGTTCTCCTACCTCTTATAGTTTCCGAGATCTCAATACATTCACCACCAATTTGGGACACACTGTATACGCTTATATTTACAATTACTTACCTACAAAGTTCAGCGTATCTTTTCGCCACTGCGCCTTTGGTACTGTGAGGATTATTGCAATTTAACTCGCACAACTGGTTATCCTGTTGAAAATACATAGTAAGAGGGCGAGTATTGGACACAGCTTGCAATGCTGCGTTCATAAAACACGTATTGCCTAGGTTATGTAGTCCAGTTGCACCTGTAAAACATAAGAACTTTATTAGTAAATAATTATTTCATAAATCGTCAGTTTTGTGGTCGAAACTGACAGCCACCAAACGGATAACTTTTGTCTTAATTGGGAATAATAAAAAAACTAAATTTTCTTCCCAGGCAAGCGCCATACAGAAAAAAATAAAGCGCTATAAACTCAAAGAGGGCAAGTGCTGAAAGGAATACCAAGATAGAGTAGATGGAAAATTTAGGGAGCAAAGTAAGGGACAGGGAATTGAGGAGAGCTGGGGCAATTTTAAGAACACTCTATTGGGTGCCACTAAAGAATGCTGTGAAACAAGTAGGATAATGAACAAAGATATGAAGAGAACAGAAGATAAAGAATATTGTTAAGAAGAAAAAAGAAAGCTGGAAAAGATATCTAAAGACAAAAATGTAGATTATAAAATATATCAAAAAAAAAAGAAAAGAAGTAAAGGTAGCAGTAAGGAAAGCAAAACAGGAGTCATGGACAAAACTTGAAGAAAAGATGACGGATAACTTCAGAGAGAATCAAAAACTATTTTATGGTACATTGAAACAACTAAGACAGAAAAAACAATATAATATGATGAATTTAAGGGATAAAAATGGAAATGTAATAAGAGAAGAAAACGAAATCATGGAGAGATGAAGACAATACTTTGAAGAATTGATGCCGCTTTATATTATCCCCATATTTTACAGTCTTCATATTGTGACACGGTACTGACATTAACTAAAGGCAGATATTCGGCTGCGATGGAAGATAATTTTTATCATTTGAAAACCGTTGCCCATGATCAAAATTTTGGACGCTCTTCGAGAAGGAAATAGTAAGAAATTACTAAAACTCTACAAGGGAAGTTTCTTGATAACTATTTTTAACTCGTAACTGGAACAATCACGGGACTGGCATTTTATGGTTAATTTGTTTAGACAAGAGGTTTAAAGTAACAATAATCAGTTTCTTAAGTTCATCTCACATATTTTAGTCTCTAAACTAGCCTAGAACTATGCAAAAGTTAATAGTTATTTACCTGGTGGTAAACATATGGTAGGTCTCCTTTCAACTAGAGCAGCTTCACTACCCCCACCTGCCGCCAGCTGACCTAACTCTTCTGGCCACGTCAAGTCTTTATTTCTTACTTCCAATAATATTTGGTCAGCATCCCTAGAACAAATAATAATAAAAAAAAATATTATCTGTGACAAAAAAAAATTATAAAATAAAAAAAAAATTCCAATTCTTTTTTACTCACTTGATCCCTAAGTCCTGCAGCTGCGCCCTCTCGTCCTCCAGCAAAAAGGGCTGTTGATGATCCCTCAACAACCACAATCGGGCATCCTCGTTCTTTATCGCCAAGTGTTCGCAGAGGAAGTCGGTGACTTGCTGCACCGTCGCCAGACGAGAAAAAGCGGCAACGTGGGTGAGGTTGCGCCGTATCGACGTGACTGGAGTGGAGGGGGCAAGGCCTGCTGTTGTTAGGGCTCCATAGCTAAAAAACATACATTTATAAAAATGTTCTTTCTGTAAGTTTTAATAAGAATATGAATATTGGTTATTACCTATTTTATCATCTGGTTGTACTTACCCTCCCACTACACTGCCCCACGAAGAAGCGTTACTCACTGGCTGCTGTACTTGATGCCTTAATATCCTCAAATTGAGAGGGTACAGTTCTAGCTCGACTTCAGAGCTCCCTGGCGGTTTAATAACCTTAAAAATGAAAAACCAAATGATTTACAACTGTGAAAATGTTACTCAGCAACTTCAAGATCCACGAAAATTTTTTGAAATATTTTTTTAACAAACGGTTTTTTCGATTTTTTTTTTGACAAATACTTATTTTCAAAAACACCTTTTCCAAAAATAATTTTTTTCGGTAAAACTTTTATTTTCAAAAAACGCTTCTTCGAACATTGCAATAGGGAATATGCATATAACCCAAATAAATCGGAAATATTTTTTTTATATTCTCTACATAAATTAAATGTTTATGGCGGTTGCTGTTACCCGTTTATTTCGGTCTTTACTAACAAAAAAAAAAAGATTTTCTACTGCAAATTTTAGCGCGAATTTCGAAACTTGTAAAACGTGATCCCATTGGCTGTGTCGTCAAAAGTGTTTTTAGTACATCGCAAATTCCAGTGTTGTAGGGTTATCGAAAAATCCATAAAAATGGCATTTACTGCGTAACTCAGTCAATAAAAAATCCCTGTACTTAAAGTAGAAGGTTCCTAAAATCCTATTCTTGTATATTTCAAGCCAAAATCGATCTAGGACCTTTCAATTTTGGAACAAAAACTGACACTTTTGCGAAATTTTGACACATCATATCTTAATAATTTCGAGTAAATAAATTGTATTCTTTAATTTGCATGTCCCCGATGCAAATAAACCTATTTATTTATAACATTAACAAAAAAATATGCGATTTGGAGTGGGAGGTATTCTTAGATAATTAAAGTATAAAATAAACCCAAAAAGAATCACTAAATAAGGAAAATAGTGTGGAATAATATCGGTTAAAAATAGGATTTGTCGGAAAAAATCAAGAAAACTCTGTTTTCACCACTTAAATACGCTCCTGGATGACCCATTCAGTATTCATTTTAAAGTGTGATTATCCCTTTATAAGGTAGTGTTGAAAAATTGGGAAAAAATTAGATGGGAAAAAATACAGAGTGATTTAAATGTACCGATGTCCAGGGCAAAAAAAGTAAAAAATCTAAATTTAATCGGCGATTGCTCCCTTCCTATAAAGAATGAAGAAACTAAAACATATGAATATCATGTATTTTGATGATCTCTTTCCGATGATGTATATGGTATTTTAATTTGAACCATTTTGACTCAACAACAAATAAAAAACCGTGAAATATCTGGGTCAAAAATCGAAATTTTCAGTTTTTCCCAAATCTGCCAGTGATTTTAGATTTAGGTAAATGTATTGCAAAAAGGAAGTATTTGATATTTTAAAGTTTCACTTATGAATCCGTTTTTCGACTCGACTTTTTGTTTTCGAGTTATTAGGTACTAAAGAGGGGTCGCAAATGGCATTTCTCGACCTAAAAAAAATCAAAAGAATTACTTGCCATTTTCCGATCCTCGCCAGTTTCAATAGAGTTCTGAAGCTCCGGGTCCTCTACAACCTCCGAAAATTCACATCGATTTAATTCACTTTTGCGACCTGTACCCGATTTCACCGGAAATCCCAGAAATTTCGACTTTGACGTTTAATAGCTCCGAAACGAAACATCCTGTATAACTGCATTTTTTACCGAAGCTAGTTGCACTATCAATCCAAAAAATTCGATTGCACACCCTCTGACTGTTTCCGAGAAAAACAAACCTGTTCGACTTTAGGTTAGGCTTTACGTTAACATGTTAACACTTATTTTTGCTGATCTTGTGACGTCATTATTCATCGAGTACAAATGGCTGCTTTTTAAATTGTAATAAATTACACCGAAAAGTAAACATTTTTTGTAGCTAAATTATCCAAGTAATTTTCTTGAAAATATTTTTTTTGGGTTTGTAATAACTTCCTTAAAAGATTTATGCAATAAAAAAAAGATGTGCATATTCCTTATTGTGTAAATAATTGTATTTCCTAAAAACGTGTACAGAATTTTTACCTGTCTCGGTAACGGTAATGGTCCTCCATACCACATTGATAAAGCTTTCCATAGGGAATCAGGAACAAGTTCAAAGTCCCTATGTTGAGCTAGAGGTGTATCCCTTTTCAACCGGCCACCTAAAAATTAACATTTTTGTTGCTTTTGGAACATTAGAATGTATTTAATAAGCAACATTAGAAAAAATTACCAATAACCAGCATTTACACCCGATCTACACCGCTTTAATTATTGAAAACCTACCTTCTCCCGTTAAAGTGGGGACTTTAAAAGTACTCTCAGCGACCAAGTTGCTGTTATCTATGGGTCCGGGAGGGCACAGACCCCTTTTTGAAGCTGTCCCCGAACTACTGGATACTCCTGAACTAGAAGCGATGCTGCAACTAGAAAACGAATTGTTTATATTGATTATTTTTAAATATCAACGTGTTAACTTCCAGTGAATTTCTCTGATACCATTTCCGAACACACTATATGTCCAAGACCATAGGTAAGTTCTATGAACTAACCTGTCCCCTCTACTCAACAAGTCTCCCATCGACTCCATGCTGTTCGAATTGAAGTCATTGCTGTTTGAAGTGTAGTCAGTCGTGTTGCTTACCAAACTTTCGTCGCACACTATGCCCTCTTCGACCATTCCCCTGGCATCGGTACGACAGTCGCAATGATCTAGGTTAGTCCTAAAATATTAAATAAATAAATAAACAAACAAATAAATGAATAAATAACAATTCACTGTCCAACTAAAGGGATACACGTCCAAAACAAAAGAGAACAATTGAATAAAATAAATACATAAATAAAGAATTGATACATAATATGACAAAATAAATCGACAAAAAAATACAAAACAAAACATCGAGGTGGTATAAGTGAATATTTGAAATACGGTTTGAAAACTATAAAGTAAAAGTTAAATGCACAAATCATCTGTACAGGGATATCCAAATAAAAGTGAACAGGCCTTATAACTTTTTATTTTTAAAGATGGGAAAAAATGGCAAATATGAAAGTTTTGGGGATTTTTATGAATCATTCATATATCTTATCAGCGAAACAATTGAGCATCGAATAAAAAAAATATAGTATAAAACATCGCTTTTCTCGCTTATTTTAAATTGGATGGTATGATCTTTATCATATTTTTGGATTCTAAGAGAAGTTTTAGACATATTTTGTTTAACATATCCTATGCGATTTTCCAATCGTTTTTGAAGTATTTCAAATTAAAAATTATTTCGTATAAATATACTTTAAACGTAACTATCCAGTTTGCGAACGAAATACCTGCTGCCTAGTTATGCTACCTAGTGCTAAGTTAATGTCAAGGTTGACAATAATACTTTAGTTACCGTGAATTTATAATTTTATCTTTATGCAAAATGAGTTGTTCTATTAATGAGAGATACAAAATGTTAAAATTATATTTAAAAAATAACAATAAAGTTAGAGCGGCTCAAAGACAATCTGAAGAAAGTACTGAAGAGGGACAAAAAATAAAGAACTCCATCATTAAACACCATATTAAAAACAAATAGAAGACTAAACGAAAGAGAAATTGTGGGCAATAGAAAAAGAAGAGAAAGAAATGAAGAAAGGGATCTAGCGATTTTATTATATTTTCAAGAGAATCCAAAAAAATAAATTCCCGATTGTGTGCGGTATCTCAGATGTGGAAGAAGAGATAAAATGTTGACTTATGGAACAGTTCAAAGAACGTTAAAGTATTTTAAGTATAGACCATATAAAATTATGCCAATTCAAAAGCTTTGTGTCGATCAAAAAGAAGGGAGATTGGTCACAAATATTAACGAAAGAATGCGGCAAGATCCTAATTTATTTCATACTATCGTTTGGACAGCCGAAGCAACTTTCTCAACTGCGGGAATGTTTAATAGACGAAATGTTCACGTTTGGCCGGATGAAAATCCCTTTACCGTCAAAAGTATTGCTTTTCAGGGGCGTAATTCAATCAACGTTTGGTATGTGATATTACAAAATAAAATTCTAGGACCACTGTTTTTTCGGGGAGCATTAACTGGCAGCGCCATCTTAATTATTTAGAAAATGAAATCGAAGATATTCTCGACGAATTACCACTTGAAGAATGTCGACGTCTTATATGGCAACTGGGCGGAGTGCCTCCCCATAACATAATTGAGGTTTGCAATTTTTAAACCATCAGTATAACGAATGGATCGGTAGATATGGAACGTTACATTGGCCTGCAAATAGCCCAGACCTCACACCTTTAGATATATTTCTTTGGGGTCATTTGAAAAATGTCGTATACAGCAATCAATAATGAAAATATTGAAGAAATTCAAAGGAAGGTGAGAAATGAAGTAAGAAACTTGAACGAAAATAATGCTGAAAGTATTATAAGCACACTTCAGAGGCAGAGAAGAATGTATGAAAAGAGCAAATTAAATGGCGGACATGTTGAAAATTTATTTTGATATTTATTCGCCAATGTTAACATTTATCTGTTTATGTCATAATTCATTTGTTATTGTTTATAATCACTGGTTATTGGTTTTAAATATTAATAGCTAATAAAAATCAACATTTATTGTTTAATAGAATAATTCATTTTGTATAAAAATTAAATTATAAATTCACGGTGACTAGAGTATTATTGTCAACCTTGACATTAACTTTGACTTACCTACGAAGAACACTTAAAAAGGTAGCAGGTATTTCGTTCGCAACCTGGATAGTTACGTTTCAAGTATATTTATGCGAAATAATTTTTCATTTGAAATATTTCAAAAACGATTGAAAAACCGCATAGGGTATGTTATACAAAATATGTGTAGAACTTCTAGAATCCAAAAATATGATAAAAATCATACCAGTCAATTTAAAATAAGCGAGAAAATCGATATTTTATACTATATTTTTTTTATTTGATGCTCAATTGTTTTCCTGATAAGATATATGAATGATTCATAAAAATCCCCAAAACCTTCATATTTAACATTTTTTCCCATCTTTAAAAACAAGTTATAAGGTCTGTTCACTTTTATTTTGATATCCCTGCAGATACAATTTTAAGGAGAGATTTGAAGTTTCATCCATACAAGATCCAAATAGTGCAAGAATCGAACCCAAATGGTTTTATAAACCGTCGTTCATGCGCTGAAATAACGATAGACCATTTTTTTGCAAATGACCGAATTGACAATATTCTGTTAAAATCCGCATATATTGTGTGTATTTTTGTCTTAATAAATTGTTTTTAAAACTTCAAGGAAATTTTTACAGTTGAGAGGTTTATATATATATATCGATTCTTACCTCGGAGCTGAGGTGTAGTTTAACCATTGCTGCCACCAATCCGACGAGACTAGATACCAAAACTGACCCACTCGGTATCCACGGCGGCCTTCACGTTCCAACCAACCCATAACTAAAAAGAAAACAACTAAGTTTATTACATGTATTAATGCTTTATACTTTTTTCGATACAATAGATCATTCCATGTATAACTTATGCGAAGTTCTCATTACCACATCTCTGAAACAAGACGTTTCTGGGCATGTGTTAATGGGAAATTTTATAGTTTTCCCATTATAAACCATGTGGTTTCTGGGAAATAAAAATTTAAAGAAAAAAATCACTACCCTGTATATTATTATACAATACGAACCTATTTCATATTCATTATGCCTACAATGAGGCTTTAATCCTAAGGATACATGGCACACTTGAAACAGCAACTCCAGCAAGGGAGCTACTAAACTGTTGTCTTTCACAGCCCAGACCAGGAAATCTTCTTGAGTTAATCCACCTTCGCTATCAAGCTGGAAAAATAAAATAAATAAATGCATATGATGAAAGGGGCATTTGCTAAAAAAATTCGGTAAACAATTTTGTCTGTATAATTTTGACCGCACTTCTGAATGACCAAATAAAAAAAATCGTGAAACAACTTAAATTATTTCCTTACCTTTTCATTTAGCGAATTCAACGCCTTACTGTGCGAGTCGTCCATCTCAAAGTTAGTCTGGTGCTGTTCGTGGAAAAACTGCGGGGCGTACGTTAGCTTATTCTCATTTGCGATAAAGTGCAGAGTCTGTTTCATGTTGTCCAGCTCTTCGGCGTTTAGATGGAGATCTCGGTCCATATCGAATATCTTGAAACAGACTGCAACAATATAATAAAAAACACATTTGATTCTGATTGGGTCATAATATGTCAAAAAATCTGCAAAAGTCTTTGTACAGTTTAAAAATGTCAAAGTCAAAATATAGCAAATTAAGTTGGCAAGATACCTTCCTCTTTGTGTGTTTGTTATGTTGGCAAAATTGTTGTCAAATATTTGACAATAAATGCAAGATACAATACTGTCACTCCTTGTCACTTCTAAAAGTTTATCCGTCCTTAGTTATCATATAGCGAAGATATGAGATGGTTTACACTGTTGCAGACCAGGCAATAAAACGAACTGAACTGAATCAACTAAGTGTTGCCAATGAGCAAAATTATAACACTGGTACCAAGCGAATCACAATGAAAAAATAATTTCATATATATTATCCTATTTGCAAGAAGGTGAATAAGTAATATCTGTCTCAGATAGACAGTGCTTCAGTTTAAGCGAAAATAGACAAAATTTAATTTTAATAAGTTGTCCACCCTGTATCTGGGGCATTAAAAGTGAGTTTGTAAAAGCCCTTGCTATATAAAAAATCGTTTTTAAGTTAGAGCGACCAAAAACAGAATTATTTTTTAAGGTGCTCACCCTGTACATATTTCCCCGATAGTGTAGCCAGCCTGTTGTTGTGTTGCAAAGAAAAATTATTTACTACTCGACAAGTTCTTTCATTTAATACCCAAGTTGCTGTCTGACGACAATAATCACTTACATTTCATTCTTTCTGCCATAGGGCCTCTGCATGCGGCTGATATTCCGCAACATAATTCTTTGAAGTCGATGTGTTCATCTCGGTTCACATCAAGTGCCAAAAATAAGCTGAAAATAATAATTTAATTACGATTAAAAAGTGGTGTGACGCAAATTATCTGTCGCTTAATGTGTCTAAAACAAATATTATAAGTTTTAAATGCCAAATCAATATTCTTCTTGATAATAATGCTCTTAACTCTTAGCAAGAAAATAAATTTTTGGATCTCTTGATCGACTCAAAATTAAAATTTGAACACCACATTTTGAACCTAAACAAAAATATATCCAGTGGTTGCTTTGCTGTAAAAATTCTAGCTAAAGAACTGATATTTTCCATGAGTCGCAATGTCTATTTTTCTTTGATCGAGTCACATTTGAGATACGGTATCTGTTTCTGGGGAGCATGCTCTAATTATCTTTTTGATTCAGTTTTCCTCATACAGAAAAGAGTCATAAGGTTTATGTGTAGGGCGGGTTTTCGTGAATCTTGCTGGCCACTCTTTTTAAGACAAAAAATTTTGACATCCGTGGACATACTGTACATTTACATATATTTATAACATTTTTATTTTTTACTCACCCTCGGCAAGCCTTGGCCGGCACAGGCGGACACACCAACGAAAGCAGACAATTGAAGTCCAGGTGTCCTGTCAAGGACGCGGACTGGATCGCCCAGAAACATTTTTCCAGTTCGTAGATTTCCTGCTCTTCCAGGTGGGTCACTCCTGCGAGGGTCTGAAAAAAGTTCGGGGTCTCGACTTCCGAGCTTAGAGATACGCAGGGATTGGACAGCAGCCTGAAAAAAAATATTATTATATATTAAGAGCTCTATTCAACGTCCATCACTACTACTTATTTTTGACACTGTTGTCCCTTTAATGAATTACATACACGGTTTGTTTATAGATCTATAGTGGAAATACATTTTTGTATAGTACAAGTGCATGTTTATTTGTCGAAATTCATTTCAAGAGGCCTTTACATAAATAGTGATTGGGTTAACCAGAGTCTCATCTGATACTGGAATTAGATATCGGATTACTCAATCATAGTTCCCGCAAATATCAATCCTGTATAATAATTATCAGCTCGGATCCGATGCCCTGTCAAAAATATCTCACAAACCGTAAGGCCTATAAAGCTAAAATTTCTCAAGAAAGTAGCTGTTACCCAAAGGGAAGTATCAGTACCTTGGCGATCATCCCCTCCACCCGGGGGGTTAGGAAATTACTGTAGGTTAATATCTGAAATCGTAAATACCACGGGCTAAAGCATATAACTAAACATTAATAAAATATACCAATATATCATTATTTTTCCTGACAATAAGATTTTAGTAATTTATCTTATTGTAGGGTCTAAATCTAGAGCGGGAGTGGCAACATCGCTTTTTCTCCGTAGCAAGTGTCGTAGTCTCGTTCAGTCATGGCTTAAACAGTTTGATTGGGTTTGTGAAACAAAAGGCTAGACATGAATGAATGTTGGCGTATAGTCTTGCTGAAAGTCAGTACCCCCAATTTAATTTTAATATTGATCTTTTGGGAAAACTATAAGGATTGGTGACAACATATTAGATGTATATTAGTGCAAGGTGTGCCTGGACTAAGTTTAACTCAACGGTCTTCCCACTTCCATTTTTTTCTAGATTTTGTTAAAGTGGTGTGGCCTACGTAATTTAAGCCCAATATAAGCCTATATATATATATATATATATATATATATATATATATATATATATATATATATATATATATATATATATATATATATATGTATATATATATATATATATATATATATATATATATATATATATATATATATATATATATATATATATATATATATATAATTTCTCTTATTACTTTAAAAGTTGTTTAAAATGACCACCATGAACTTCTTGGGAGTAATAAAGTCGATTTTAAAACTCTGCCAAAAAGTAACACCTGCCATTCTCGAAGAAGTGAGTTCCAAATTCGACTTTATTACTGCCAAGAAGTTCATGGTAGTCATTTTGAACAACTTTTAAAGTAATAAGAGAAATAAAGGTAAAGTTTTAATTTTTTTTTCACGATTTTTAATTTTTATAGGCTTGCTTAGGTTTGGGGTTTAGGGTTGCATTTAAAATGTTTAACAACTCCCTAGGGTCACCAATCAAGGGGGTTGAAAAAGTTAAATTACTTAAAAAAGTAGATTTATTAACCAATAAGATACACCTAAAATTTGGTGTCTATCTTTATTAATAGCAAAGATATCTCTTCTATCTGCCCATACTAAGACTTTTCGGACACCCTGTACATAGATTGGCATCTTTTAGTAAACCTTAGTCATATGATTTAGCCTATGCTCTTTACGATTGCAGATATTAACCTACAGCAACAGCGCTATTTTAGTGTAGGTTATCAATCTGAAAATATGTCACATAACTAAAAGCCTAGCGATAGCCCTTTTTGAGGTGGGGGCCATATAGTTGGCCAAATTAGGAGTAATTCTGGAATTCTTGATTGCTTTAAAATGTAAATAATGGTATCTCCATATTGTTTTCAAATCCACAGTCCCATCAATTCCTCCGTTTTCAAATTTAACGAAATTGTAAAAGTGTCAAATAAATTAAATTTTCTTTTAGATATACCAGTTAAAAAAACTATAATTCGGTTATAGCGAAAGGGCCCATTTTGCTTTACCTTACTTAGTACGCCTAAATCTTAAAAGCCCAGCCCTGAGACTAAAACCAGCCCTACTTCTAGTATTTTCCATTCAATAATAAAATAATAACATAAATAGCAACGCTATCACCTACAGTTGATTAATGATCAATATGAAATATGTTTTTCTATTTTATTTAGTGGTAGTGTCACTACAAACTTATCTAATCAATCTGAATCCGGAGTTAATTCATAGGGTGCGGCACTAGCATTTTTATGGGTTGAATGATGAGTGCGTGCGTATTAATCAATGTTCATTCTTAGAAAAAAATAATTATTGAAGAAGAGAAATCAGCTCCCATCCCTAATATTGTGTTTTATTTTAACATTGTTGCCATTGATCTTCTGAAAGCTGTTCATTCACAACTAGCCTTTTGATTTGCCTGTGACTCAGGCGCAGAACAAGATACATATTATAACTACATCTATATATATAAAAAATAAACTGACTGACGTATCAACGCCCAGCCCACACCGCTGGGTCTAGAAACATGAAATTTTGCACAGAGTTTTCTTAATATAACGTAGTAGAAATCGGTCAAGTGCAAGCTATACTTGCACAATTAGTGTTCCTCCCACTTAACCTGAGCAAACCTCGGCCGCCCAATCTCCGTCCATCTGCCGCGGTACCAGCCGCCGACGGCACTAACGCCTTATCACATCGCGTATGTGCGGAGCTGAGTGGGCCAAATTAAAAATTTCGAAAAACGTGTAGGGACAAGAGTTGTTCCTTACATCGTGAGAAATATTTTTTATCAAAAAACTTTCTCGAAAACCAATGGTTCAGCAGTTATAAGAAAAGAAACAATTACATTGTTTATAACAATTGACCGCGGTCGAATTGTTCAATCCTGATAATTTTCGCTCAATCTACACCTAATTCTCAATGTTTATGAGTTTTTTCAGACTTTTCTGAGAGATCCCTCTGGTGATGAGGGTGGGGGACAGCAATTTTTAAGCGCTTTTCTCCAAAAATGTTTAAAAAAAATGCAATAAAAAATCCATCGTATACAGTAGACTCGCGTTAATGTGAACTTGCGCTTGCGCCTATGTGAACTACTCAATATCGCGAACAGAAAAATGTAGTGTGAACAGCCGACACCTTCGATAATGTATAAACGGTGTTAAAAAGAAAACATATTTGCTCATTTGTAGATTTTTACAATAGTGAATAGTTGTGCTTGTTGGCCCATTGACAGTAGAGTTATCTCGAGTAAATAACGAACTTAACCTGAGCAAACACCAAATTTACAATGCAGAAAAGACTGGGTTATACTGGAAGCTTCTGCCTGATAAAACGTACGTTTCACTTTCCGAAAAACCTGCACCTGGTTTAAAATTAGCCAAAAAGCGAATGATTCTAGGATGTGTAACACTGATTGAAAACACCACCACAATCTCCAGATCTCGATCCAATTGATTGATCCAAACAAGTAAGGAGACACGAGATCCAAAATAAAAACCAACTTCAGGCTATCTTAAGGCAAGAATGACAAAACATTTCATTTGAGGTTACTGCAAACTTGGTAAATTCTATGCCTCGTCGTCTACAAGTAGTCATTAAAGCTAAAGGATACCCCACAAAATATTAAAAACTTTTTTTAAATTTAAATAATAAAAAAAATGTTTTGTTTTATATATAGACTAATTTGTGGAAAATAAATTATATGATAATATTAATTTGTTTCCGAGTTCTGATTTTTGTCCCAATTCCCTATAAGATCGCTCCACTGTGCAGCGATTGGCCTGTATATTAATATTATCTTAATAGCTTACAGTAGTAATAGTTTTTATAGCAAATAAAACTAAGCAACAACGTTAAAAACCAAAATAGTAGGGGTGGAAGCTGACTACTCCTCCTCTTAATTCAAAGTGTGCAAAACACTATCATTTTTATGGTCTCAACGATAAGTTCATTCTTGGAAAAAGTACAATAATTATCTAGCTGTATGTTTTTTATTCTATTTTTCGATCCAGGTGTTATCTGGTGACGATACGTGCATTAATACGTATTAAAACAATCTGTTCCATTAAAATATGGTGTTCTGTTATAAAACGTTTTATTAGAAAGATAAAGAAATATTTTAGGGTCTCCGGTGGCCAAGTTGGTACGGCGACAGCTTTGTAACCGAGAGGTCGCGGGTTCGAATCCCGCTTCGACCATGGATATTTTATGATTGTTGTTGGAAGGTGGTAGAGGAATTCTTCCTCGACCGAGGTGGTACCACCCCACACATCCTCTTAAAGGGCTGGTGAAATTCCTACGGGTTTCCGGCTCTGGATGTGTGAGTCGGATTTCCCCAGTATACCCACGGTACATAGTACTTAGATTTCGGTCTTCGTGGGCTGTCAAAAGATAAAAAAAAACAATTTTTCGCAATTCTTACACTATACGAGACTTTCAGAGGAACCACGTATTTTAAAAAAAATTCTTTCAATTTCTGGAATAGATTTTGTATAACACAAAATTTCTCAAAAAAGGTGAGGAGGTGTCAATTTCATTTCTTTAAATGAAAACCTCTCTAAAGTTTGCATTTTTGGACTCGTGTATCTTATTGGTTAATAAATCTACTTTATGTAATTTAACTTTGGTTGAGGTCAAAAATTTTAAACGCAACCCTTTGCCGTGTGGTACCTCATTTTAAAGGTCTTTAAAAAGAAACCTTAACGCAAACCCGAACGTATCTTAATTCGTTTTTAAATGGGAAGCCTTTAAATATTAAAAATCCTAAAAAAAATTGAAAATTTAAATACCTTTACGAGAATTTCTCTTATTACTTTAAAAGTTGTGCAAAATGACCACCATGAACTTCTTGGCAGTAATAAAGTCGATTTTGGAACTCACTTCTCACATTTTCGAGAATGGCAGGTGTTACATCTTGGCAGAATTCCAGATATTTTCACGTAATTCAAATACTGATTAAGTTTTGGCTATTTTCGAGCATTTGCGAATGAATAGCGCGTATTCACGAAAGCATGAACCAACCAAAAAGTGGAAGTGTCAGTTATGCCGTCCAGGTTGAGAGAAAAGTCCCCTTTCTAGAGGAAATTGAAGTCTAGTTTCATCCTTCCTGTTTTTACAGATACATCTTTGTTAGGGACTCTAAAAGGGTTAGTGTGGATTTTTCTAATGTTTATTAAATATTTTGTAGGGACGAGAATTCTAACCTATAATTTCATGTGTCGAAATTTCATTACTGTTCTTTTTAGGGCGGACCCAGCCTAATGGATTAATTATTTCATTATTCGGTTTATTTACTCTCTGGGACCCTAAATTCGGCGCGATACCGTAATGAAATTTTAGAAAATTTTGTAAAATCATTACACGATGAAGAGATGCGACAAGACTACTTCCAGCAGGACGGCGCACTAATTCACGTAACTCTTGATACTTTAAATTTTTCGAAGACCGCATCATTAGTCGCAATATAATATGCCAGTTAGGTGCCACCACGGTCTTGCGATCTCACGCCGTGCGACTTTTTTTTATGGCTATACATTAGCTCTGTTCGTAGAGAAATCACAAACCCGCGCCAATCGAGTTTTAGTTATTTCGTAACGTGACAGTTTGCCAACTGGTTTCCATCAATTTCATTGGCTCTGATTGGTTTGTGATTCTTGTGTGAACAGAGCTAGTAACAACTCCCCCCAAGCGCTCACCAATGTTTTTGATGGTCTAAAAAGAAGAATGAGAACCTGTTTGGAAGTAGAAGGTGGACACGTTTCTCATTTAGTTTAAATTTATAATTTTTAGGTTCTTTGCTGTAATGATTTTTTTTAATTCTGTCTATTTATTGTCCACTTTTGAGATAATCCCGACTCACTTTTGTGGCATTTGATGGATGCGCCAGGTACAGACAGCTGGTTCATTCCGGCGGAACTACCTTGCTGGTCGGCATAAAAGTGACCTATATTCTTTGTCGTGACTTAAGCTTTCTCTATGCAAAGTTTCATCGTGATCCGTTGCTCCGCTGAGATGTGATTGAGTAACAAACAAACAGATTTTCGCATTTATAGTATAGATAAGGATTCCTGAGCCCAACAACAACCTTAAATATGTTCAAACTTAAGTAACTTAAAATTTTAAGCTCACATAAGTCACATATATGTAACTATTTAACTTTAACTACAACTTTTAACAACTCGTTTTTAAAAATTTACTAATTTAAATTAAAATTTACATATCTTCTGCCAGTGTGGTCTGCTAAATATCGTACAGTGAATATGTGTGGGTTTTCCACAAACTTTAGTTAAAAATTCCTAACTGACTCATAAATTATGGAAATAATAAAAAAAACTTGCGAGAAAACGGGGTATTCCAACTAAAAAATATTAAGCAAATAATTAAGGTCGTTGTCCCGTGCAAAGATCAAGGGATTCACGGATGTACGTAACCCTTTATAAAAGTCTCATGACTTCTTTTCCCAAATAAGTAACCAAAATAATCACCCCCTGTACCCGCAAAACTTACCATTTTGACAAAATGGTCGCTTCTTTATTGTACTTAATCCATGCTTTAAAATCCTCGAATCCCACCTTGTCCTGCCCCACTCCGAACAGAGAAATCAAGGTACGGTCCCAATTTGTGTTCGGCTTCGTCGTCCCTCCGTCGGGGGGCGGTAGCGTCCCTTCGATCTGGAGGGCGGACTGGAACTCGTTGCGGGTTATGTAGGTACCGGGGTCGTTGCAATAAAGGGTCCACAGAAATCTAAAAAATAGAAATTTCTTATGTCTTGGAAAATTTTCATAACTTATTCATTGTTGTTGCTTAGACCATTAAATTTTTTTTTAAAAATAACTAATTCATAAATTCCATAGCCTGGTTCCTAAAGAAATCACTAACGCTACCAAATAACTCAGTTCTGATTGGCGCCAGATAGCGCCAATCAGAACTGAGGTATTTGGTAGCGTAATCTGGTTTCCAGTAAATATTTTTTTTTCTATTTTTGCTCTAATAGGGAATATGCATGTAATCCAAAAAAAACTGAAATATTTTTTTTTGTATTCTCTACATAAATTAAAGGTCCATGGCAGTTGCTGTTTTCCATTTATTTTGGGTTTTATTAACAAAAAAAAGGTTTTATTTTTCCTGCAAATATCTAACATCTCGTAAACGCAGTTCTTTTGTTTGTGACGTCACTTTTTTGTTTGTGACGTCACTTTTTTTTATTAAGTAAACGTGCTAGTGTAATATAAATTTCACTGTAAATCCATTTTCTTGAGTGTTTCCCAAAGACTAGGAGATTTAGTCCATAGAAAACCTTTTATTTTATTAAACAGACTGGTTATAAATGACCAAAACATGGCACTTCTGCAAAGAAAATCGGAAAATTGGCTGGAAGTTAGTGCTGTTGGATTTGCCATTACAATTTAGTTACAAACACTTATTGTTTATTATACTATAAAAATAAATGTACAACAACATATGATTACTTGAATTTAGCGATACTAACCTTTACAGATACCTCTTAATGTAAAATTTTTGATTAAATTTGCAGTAGGTACTTTCTTCGACATCGGTTTTTTGGGCACATGAAAAAGGAGGTTTGCAGTGCACACACAGTGATACTTTTGCACATTGGCATACTACAATATTTGTAGTTTATATTTTTAATAGATTTTAACGTTTAATAAAAAGAATTATACACAAATAGCACTGTAATAAAAACACAACCGCTACCAGCATAAACAACTAAATCAGCTGGGAAACTAATGCCGGTCTCCATATAACTGTACTGTAGCTGTCAGCTGTCTTCTTGTCTTAGTCCGAGAGTCGGTAATCATCTTGTGTTTCCTCTCCCAGAAAAATGTTCTATAATTATTGTAAAAAAATCACCTTTTTGACTTTAGGTCTTGTCGACTGACATTTTTCTATTCCTAAGCATATAACTTTACAATATTAACAATCAGTTTGGTAAATCAATTGATAGAGGATAGAGGTACAATCATTCGAGAAAATACTGACTTGCTTTCGGACTATCACAGAAATTCTTGATTTTCTAGACGTTTGTAGGTAGGCAGCCCTCGGTTCAGCTTTACGTTAACATGTAGATTGCCACTTATCCTCGTGACGTAACTTTTTTAAGCGGGCAAATTGCTGCGTTTGAAGTTGTAATAAATTATGCCGAAAAGTAGAAATTTTTTGTAGCTAAACTAACCCAGTAATTTTCTTCAAAATAGCAGTTTTGGGGTTGTAATGACTTCCTTAAACGATTTATGCAATAAAAAAAAATGTGCATATTCCTTATTGAATCTAATTTATCTGAGAAAAATATTACTTATTTACTGGTTGGATTTTACATCAACAGGCGTTACCATTTTTTACGAAATTAAAGCGTGTGCAATTTTAAATAGAACTTGTTGTTTTAGCTCGAAAAGGTAAATTTAAAAAAAACTATACGGATAAACCTAAAGCTTTCAGTTCCATCTTAGATTTTTCGTACAATACAGGGCGAAAAAATAAAGGATATCTGTTTGGTTTTGCAATAACTCTGAAATATTATTGGAATGTGTGAAATTACACATTCCAAGGAAGCCTAAAGAAGCACAATATGTTAATAAAAGTGCGAAACGTTGTGAATTTTTAATTTTAATTTTTGTTTTCAAAAAGTAGCCTCTACCCAAGAAAACCTTCACAAAAAAAATATTAAGTATGACTAAAGAATAAACAAGAAATATATATATATATATATATATATATATATATATATATATATATATATATATATATATATATATATATAATATACGGCTATCTCTACTCTAAAAACTTACTTGATCTTCTCATCCTGAGATCCTTTCGTCAACAGCACCAGCCCACAAATCAGATCTCTCAATGCTATGCCCCTCTGGCCCCCTCCGCAAGCGACGTACAGCCTCTCTACGATCGGGGGAGGTACCCCCTCGCCGAGGACGTGCTGGGCAAAGGCGGCCTGACTGAGGAGAGTGCCGCCATTGGTCAGACATTTGAATGCTTCACAGACGCGTTTCAATTCGGCATCGGACACTGCAACAATAAAATCAATTTAAAAAATGTATAATGTGACTTTTAGTTGCTAAATTAGACACAATAACCCTTTTCACTAATGTGATCTGGTTTACAATTTTTTTATGTACTATTTTGGGAGATAGATCCATCAAACTCTATCTTACTGATTTGGTTTATCGAAATCTGAAAAAAATATATGTGGTGTACTATTTAAAACAACAAAGTTGACCATATTTCCGACTGGCCCTGTATAAGTTCGGTAAGAACAATGTGTACTCTAGACTCGAAATTTATTCTTACTGTCACCCCCTCAAAATTTCATGCCTTCTGCGTAATTCAAAAATCCTACAACCTGCAACTCTTGTCATTCCCGAGGCATTTCGCAAGAAAATAAAATTAAATTTCACCTTCTGTTACGAATTATATTATTTTTTACTTTACTTGGTAGGTTTAGGTTTAAAACATCCTGGAAATGATGTAACAGAAATTAGTAAATGTCGATATTTTCGACATTATTAAACTTTTCAAAACATATGCGAGCGAAACCTTGGGTACCACGTAATATTAGCTTGACTATTATACGAGCCATAATGATCTGTGTTGTTTAAAAATTTTATTAAAATTACAGGAAGTAGTAATAAGAAAAGAGCATAAAACACCATTTCCACAGGTTAACAACGTAGCAAGTAATAAAAGGTCAAAGTTTATTGCTAATGATTCTAGACATATTAGGGAGTTCTTGACGCAATGTTAAAGATTAACTGTATTTTTCCAACATTATGCCCGGTTCACACGGTGCAACTTTGTCGCGGCAATTAGTTGACTGTGCAGTTATTAGCAGCAACAGTCGCATGGAAATATGTACCTGCACGAGGATCAAACAGTCGTAATTAGGGTGGATATATATATATATATATATATATATATATATATATATATATATATATATGCATATTCCCTATTAGCGAAATGAGTAGCGATGTATGAAAAAATTGCGTTGCTTGTGTTATAAAAACATAAAACGAATATCCTGTTTTACCGCCTATAGCGCCAATAATGATTCAACCTGGAAACGATTCTACTTCTGGATTCTGACGATTCCAGTCATTAAATTGTTTTTGAATTTTAAATTAATCATATTCGTTTAAAACATATCTTAAAAACGTGTTACCTATGTCTACCTAGACCCTTATTTTAACATTTAAAACGTAAATTGTATCGTTTTTAACAAATAATCATAATTTAGATAGGTATAGATATTATTTTGATTATGAGTATGGGAATAGAAATTGTGATGGGGAGTTAAAATTTATACTTGCGTTCAAATAAAATACTTAAAGTGTAGGAAGTTAGGGAGCAAAACAGTGTAGTAAAGAGTAGGAAGGTAGGGACTAAAACACTTGTTAGAGCATGGATATGGAGATGGTATGGAATAGGGAGCCTTTTTTCTTTCGTTTTTTGGTCATTAGATGGCATTTTACAGAAAGTTTACTGTGATCCTCCTGCGATCAATTTGTTGTCCAAATGTATACAATGCATTCTAACTACTAACTGTATATTGCAACTAACATACCTGATCCTATCCTTTCCTGGCAACGAAAACTCATACCTCCTCGCGGCCCTTGTTGGGCAAAGACAATTTTTTAAAAATTGTTTTTGGCAAAATGAGCATTCTTTACCGAAAGACCATTTTAAAAATATTAAGTGCATGTGTTCTATGCAGGCGAAGTCACGGGTAAAAACCTCTTATCAATGTAAACTATAATAAACAAGCTGTAATATATACTATTTAATTATATTAAAAATTTAAAACAAAACGCATTTTAATTATTTTGTAGATGCGACGCCTATGGTCAGGAGTTTAATGCTTTTTTAGGTCATCAAATTAAGCTGAGCAAAACTATATAACAAGTGAGCGTATGTTTACCTGGAATTCGCCTGTAACCACTAAGTATTTGCATAACAATATTTGTTTAATAACAAATAATAATGGATTTATAAATACATATAGTGTGTCCCACATAAAAACACCCAAATAGTCATGGATTTATTATATAAAAGGATTGGATATCCGTATACTGTAAGCGTATCGAACGTGAAGCCTTATATTTTGTTGTTTGTTATTCTCCTGGGGGAGCAGTTTACGAACTACGAATCACTACGTAATTGAATCAAGAATGGTAGTAGAAAGAGATAAAATAGCATTGGAGTGTTGGAGCTCAGAAGTGTTGCTGTCTGTGCTGGTTGTTTAGGAAATCGGCTGAACCTCGGTCTGAACACTCGGTTACACGTACGTCTTTGTCTAATGAACTAGAAAAGAAAAAGTGCCACGTATAGATTTATATAGATTTATAAATGACTCGGAGCGACTTTAAATAAACACCTTTAGAAATAACATAACCTATAAATAATAAAACCTTTTTAACTTAAATTTATTATTATTTAGCAGAAAATAAAGTAATTTAGGGCTTTTATTACTTTTAGCAAATCTTGTAATGCTTCTAACGTATTTTTTGTACACAAATACAAGGTAAAATAAGATGTGGCCAATGTTTACAAATTGTGTTTACAGTGTCGCTTAGAATGGTTTGTTTTGGCTTCAAAGAATGTTACATCATCCCGTATCCTTTTATTTAATAAATCCATGCAAATAGTTTATTTTTTAACAGCATTGAATTATTTTGTTTGGAACACTATGTAGGCTTATTAGGTATGTATTTTTCTGAAAAACTTATACGCTATAACAGTGCTCTGTTAAAAGGGCCCAAAGGGGTCAATTTTTCATTAAAAAGAATTAGAAATAATTTAAAAAAATATAATTTTTCGGCTGTTTCTTTCGAAAAACACATTATGTACATACATACCTGCAATATTATTAAGGCATCACTACAAATTTGCAACAATTTTGATGTTATAGTTCTTCTTAACCTATTGTCCGATTTGAATGTTTTTGCGTATTATAGGCTCATTCTTTAAGAATATTACTGTATATTCGTAATTTTTGTTAGAAAGTTAACTGTCACTGCATAACGGGTGTAAGAAACATATCGTGTTCATCATTCAAATTGGACAATAAATTTAGAAAAAATATAACATCGTTTTATAAGCTAAGATAACATCAAAATGGTTGCAAAGTTCTATTGGTGCGTTAATACTGCTGGTCAGTGAATTTGAAAATATAGTAAATTTATCCGAAAATACATTTTTTTGATAGACTGTTTTCAAAACTGAGAAACAACGGTCAAATAACTACAATAGCATGTGTGGGTACTGAAGAGTGCTCCTAAAATTTAAATAGTTCTCAAAACCTGTCCTGGTAAAGTAATTATTGTCCGACATATAACCAAATCATTATTTAAATTGTCATTGTCATTACTCCCGACAAAAGTGGTATGTCAAAATTCCAGTAACATATCCAGTATCCACGTCGATATCCAAAATTATTCGTAATAAATCTGCCCTTTAACAAATAAAAAAGCCAGACATGGCGACTGGCGGAGAACCTCCGAATAAAAGGATCATAATACCAAAAGGTACCTTGGAACCAGATCAGAACAACGTAATCGAGATTCCAGAGTCATGTGAAGACTCTAGGGTACTGATAGCCCGATTGCAGAAAAAGTTATACAGACCTCCGGGGTACTATCCTCCGCTAACCAACCCAGACAATAAGTTTGAAAGAAGGATAGGGGATAATGTTGTCGGCTTAGGCATGCCCGCGCTGAGTCCAGTACGGGAAGAACGCCACAATTACCAGTACAGCTTGAGCCAGTACGGTCCTCAAAGCCCGCCACGTCCTCCAAGTCCCCAGTCCTATGTCAGCTACGAACCTTCTTACTTCGGAACCGATACGACTCACGGTTCGCGCACTATCTCTGGGAAATTCGATTACTGTCCTGCTTCAACGCCGATTAAATATAACATGCCTACAGATTTCCCTAGCCCTAAGTTGTCTCCAATAGTGATGGGAAGGGACATATTTGCTCCGGAAGCTTCGGCGTACCGTTCAGCGTACACTCCTCCTAGGCTTCCGTCCCCTCCAAGGCTTTCGACCCCTCCACGACCAGCTAGCCCTGCACAGGACTCGAGTTGGTCTTGTTCTGGAGGCGACATCAGTGGTATGCTAAGTCGTAGTGGCTCCCCTGTTAGAGGTCCATCACCTCCCAGACCATCTCCGAGAAGAGCGCCTCCTCCTCCTCCTGCACAACGATCTCCACCGCGGAGAGCTCCCCCACCTCGTAGACCGCCGCCCCCAGATTCTGATAGGAGCATCTCCATTGGCGATCTCAGCGGTATGATGAGTTTTGACGCCTCCAGAGGTACCAGGCCATCGATGAACTATACACCCGATTCCATACGAGGCATGTCGCAAATATTCAGGACCCAAATGGCAACGCCAGGCACTCCGATTCCAGAGGAGCTGAATAACAGTAGTATGGTCGAGTCCATGGCGGAACTCGACGGTATAGAGCTAGAAGAGCTAAGGACAGTCCAAGACCGGATGCGAAGTTTTCAAGAGGCGAGGAGGGAGCTGGTGCTCAGTATTATTGCGCTTCCAGAAGCGGACATATCGCTGGACTAATAATAAAACGAGAAAAAAGTCCTTGTCAATATAGTATAAAACCTAGTAGTTTGTAAATAAAAAGATAATTTGAAATAATGCTTTCCTTGCTATCGTTTTTTTTATATAAAACAGAAGACACCTAGGGGCCGAGATCCCTGTATGTGTCGCTACTTTGAACAATATGGCAGGTAAAAGCCTAAACTAAAAACATAATTAATCTACATATAATACGATACATGTATGTTGTTTACTAGATACAAAATACAAAAATATCGCACATTAAACTCCACAAACTCAGTGGAAATGGAAGCCGCAATCTACATAAATTAACACAATATAAACCACAAATTACAGAATTGACATAAATAAACTATAGTTCTCCAATACGTATCCTTTACATGCTTTTGATAATCTTTTTTGGTTCTTCACAGCATTAACAACACTAGGGAGCATGGTAGAAACTTTCGGCGCTGCATAGGTAACAAATCTCTGGCTTGCTGTAGTATGCAATAGAGATGTATTTAAATTTTTTCTATGTCCTGTATTGTGGTCATGACTTAGTGTTACTCTAAGCTGCGGTTCTCGACCTCTATACACACGAGATGAGTGACGGTCGATTTACCACTCATAAATCCATGCTGATGATCAGATGTCATGTTCGAGACGTGCCCACCCAAAAATGCATGAAGCACAGTCTCGAATACCTTACTAAAATTACAAATTATGGCAACAGGCCGGTAGTTACGAATGTGATTGCGGTCACCCTTCTTAAATACCGGAGAAATGCGGGAGATTTTCCAAGAGTCCGGAAAACACGACGTCGACAAAATGTTCAGGACAGTAAATGCAACCACGATCCCTAAACAAATTAATTACTTAAAAAACACCCTGTACATATTTCTGCGTCTTTATTAGAGCAGAATAACAGCGTGCTACGTACAAGCATAAATTTTACATTATATCTATTTTCGTGGGTGTTAAAATAAAAAATATGGTATATTGCGCTTCGCCAAATTTACAATGTTTTATTGTATGCTATAAAATTTTGCGATATCAAAATTTAAATAATTAGATAAAACCTCTCCACGTTTAAATCAGTTACTTATTATCTGTATGAGGTAAACAAACAAAAACTGGGATTTTAAGATATAACAGATCATAACTATTATTATTATTGTTATTAATATTGAAATTCACCAAATCGGCGAGTAAGGTGCACGAGGAACCAGTTGGAAGCCTAAATGGTGAACCCTTATCCTTATTATATGCGATCGTAACTTCAATCATGTTGGTGTGAATCAAGATATACTTCCTAATATTAAAATTTAATAATCTAGTCTAAAACCATTCATGTTTTTATTGCAACTTTTATTGTACAAATATTATTTAATTATTAATTTTTAATATTGATAAAATTTGTAGATAAGTTTAAGAAAAATATCCTAACTTCTTAGTAATTAGAGTACAGAACTTATTTGTACCAATATTTAAAAAAAGATCACTCAAGTGCAAGTTATACTTGCACAATTACTGTTCCGTGCCATCAGCCTCTACTTAACCTGAGCAAACCTCGGCAGCCCGATCTCTGCTCATCTACCGCGGTACCCGCCGCCGACGGCACCAACACCGTATCATATCGCGTATGCGCGGAGCATTGAAAAAACGTGTAAGAACAAAATTTGCTCCTTACATTGTGAGAAATATTTTTTTGTCGAAAAACTTCTCTAAAACCAATGGTTCAGCAGTTATCAGGAAATAAACAATTAAATTGTTTATAATAATTGATCGCGCTAGAATTTTTCAATCTTAATAATTTGCGCTCAATCTACACCTAATTCTCTATGTTCATGATATTTTTCAGATTTTCTGAGTGATCCTCTTGGTGATAAGGGTGGGGGGCAGCAATTTTTAAGCGTTTTCCCGAAAAATGTTTAAAAAATACATCATAAATACTGTTGAATGCGTTCTTCAATAAGCTTTCATTTGACACCCTACACGATGCCCTTGAAATTTTTCTTCCATTTCCCAATTTACCTCCTGAAATTAACCCCCAGAATCAAAATTCAACTTTTTATACTTTACGTCTACAAGTATAATTGGGCCACCACACTCTCTTTTTGTGCTAAATTTCAAATTTTTACGTCGAATAGTCTCAGAGAATCGCCTGTGACAGACGGGATGGACGTTCCGTTTTACAAATTTTAGCGAGGAACAGTAAAAATATCTAATAATTTGATGTTCTCGATAAATACGATTTTCTCTAACCCTTATGCGATCGTAACTTCAATCACGACGGTGCATACTGCACTTTTCAAGTGCATAAAGTTGCATCCGATCGGTTTCACTTACTCGAAATTGACGATGTACAGTACTGTGTGAGCTAAGTGCTTAGACTCTGTTTTTCTCATGCTTAAATCAAGAATATCCTTTTGTAATGAAACCATCTTTGGTACTGACCAATGAATATACAATTTAACTACCATTCTGCAAACAAAATTTGCAACTGTGTCTACGTATAGGAAATAGAATTAAACCTTGAACCTTTACAACTGAAAAAACAAATACATACTATTGACATTTCCATAATAATTTGCTAATAGATGTAAATTAATACCCATTTCGTGGGTGTTAATACCAATAAAGATAGCAATTGGGTGCTGAATTTAAGATATCTTGTTGGGTGTAATTCGCACAATGAGAGAAAGCAGAATATAGACAGACGAAAAGTACCATTATGTGAATGTTGACCTGATGAAACCTTTGACATTCCGGGATTATACCGAAACGCATACTTTGCTTTATTTCGATTTTATCATAAAGGTAGTAATTGAATGACAGTCAGTATGTGTACGTCGCGACTTTCCAGCGGGTGGAACCTACAGATTTAATAACAAGAAGATACCATTGATTACATTTTAAAACAATCAGAGATTACAGTGCTATTCTTAATCTAGTCAACTATATGGTTCCCTACCTACTTTTTAAGAATGGCTGTTGCCAGACTTTCAGTTATGTGGTATATTTACAGATTGATACAACTTTGTACTAAAATAACAAAATTACTGTAGGTTAATATTTACAATCGTAAATATCACAGCCTAAATATATCTAAGGGCTAGTAAACTATAATAATATACCGATATTTCTTGTAGCAATAAATATTTAGAAATTTAGAATAATAGTGGCAACACCGCTTTTATTTTCTAGTTATGTTTATTCATGGATTAAACAGCTGTATAAAAATAGTATATTTTTATGTACAGGGTTGCCTAGCAGCGCAAATATGTCCTGTAGTGAAATTTTAAGTTTTTTTAAATTGCTCTCTTTTCTCTTTCTTTGTCCCATGGGCGGATTTAGGGGGAGCAGGGGTGCGCCCCCCTGAAGCCTTGTACAAAAAGGATTTCAATAGCGAATTTTATAAAAATAAATACCGTCTATATTAGGTCTTTGAAATGAATTATACCTCAAAATATGAATAATAGATCAATACTAATATGTTACATAAAAAATGCAAGCATTTTTGTCATTTTTGATTTACATGCTCTTAGATTGTTACTGAAAATATTCCTTGCTCATCTCACTGCGATTTTGTCAAAATTCGCACCGGATCGTTTTGGCTTCTAAAGGAAATAAATAACCAAATGTTTTTTTTTTTTTCAAAAAACATCTCTTTTGAAAGTAAATTTTTTCGAAAAACAACTTTTTCGAAAACGGATTAACGAAACCTTTCAAATGCAATAAAAAATACATCATATGGTTTAATTAGTGCTTCAATAAGCTTTCATTTGACACCCTAAACGATGCCCTTGAAATTTTTTTCAATTACCCCCAGATTTAAAATTCAACTTTTTATACTTCACGTCTATAATTGGGCCACCACACTCTATCTGTGTGCTAAATTTCAAATTCTTACGTCTGATAGTTTCAGAGAGAGCCTGTGACGGCCGGACACCGAAGTGACTCCATAAGTGTTCCGTTTTTGAACACTAAAAATGTACAATACTACTCGTACAAAGAATACTGTCTGCACCCTAAATTAGAGCGCTTGTGTGTGTGTGAAAAATCTGGGTTAATGGACACAAGCTTCGTTATTTAACAAGCCTAATCTGTAGTCAGATAATTTAAGATAAGTCTGCCTTAAAATAATTTTTCATTGTTGCATCTATCTATGTATATTAAGACACAAAAACAAAAATCGAGGTTTAAAAGTAAATTGAAAAATAATTACTGTTTTTGATTTATCAGTGTTCTATTTATATTTCTGCTAAAAATAACAAAAAAAATATTTTTATTGAGTGTTGCTCGGGTCGATATTCCCGCGTGACTATGGTGTCTCAACAGGTACTCCAGAATTTAACCTAGAAATTTTATATTTTGCATATGACCCGGCAATTTTCACGGGCATCGCCGTGGTTTAGCTAATTTTATCTGAAGTTAGAAATAGGGTTTCACGATCTAAATAGATTTCTTGGAAAGATCGATTTTTTTCAAATGAAAATCGATTCGATCCTGCCAGGAGATCGGAGATTTTACACAGAATCGATTCTTCTGATATTTTCATGTCTGTGAACTTTAAGACAATTAATAATTGGAAATTAATATTTATATCTAATTCTTTACAAACGATAGAATTAGGAAAGGAATAAGGAAATAGTTAAACTGCGACATCTTAACATTTTCTAGAAAAAAACTCAGAAATCGTATAAAACAGCGATGCCGGTCATATCGATCGGTATCTATGGACAGTTTGCTATTTTACGGTTGTCATTTTTTCGTTTAATTGTCATTTTTTCGTTCAAATATTTTCTATTTTATTAGTTTTTAATATTATTATATTAGCATGTTTTTCATGATAGCATTTTAAATCAAATATTTCCCCATTTCCTCCTCCATACCCTTCTATAACTTAAAAATAAAGATAAAAAAATATATAATTTAAATATTTTTCTTTTTTTTTTTAACCACCACTGTACAACTTATACTTTTTAAATAGCATTGGTTTGGAATGGACACTGCTTACTCTCCCGGCTCCCCTCTCCTAAGCCCAAATTTTTCCAAAGATCGATTTTTTAAAAGATCGATCTCTTAAGGCGATCTAAATAGTGAATCGATCTCCATGATCACGATCTAAGATCGATTCGAAATATCGATTTTTTGAGATTTGGTGAATTAGTTAGAAATAATGCGGAATTTTTCAATAAAATTATCTTTTCCGACGAAGCCCATTTCCACCTGCAATGGGAGGTTATGCGAACAAGCAAAATTGTAGGATTTGGGGAAGTGCAAATTCTTGAGTGATTGAAGATTGAAGAAAAACCTTTACATCCTCTCTGGGTAATTGGGTGGTATGCATTGTGAGCTGGAGGTGTTATAGGCCCATTTTTTCATGAAAATGACGATGGTAAAGCGGTTAATGTTAATGGCGCACGCTACCGCAATATGTTAAGAAACTTTTTATGGCCTCAATTAGATAATATGCACCTTAACAATATGTTCTTACAACAAGATGGCGCCACGTGTCTCACGTCGAGGGAAACTTTGTTACAGATACGTTTTCCTGGTCGCGTCATTTCTCGAAATGGTGTTATATTCAGTGGCCTGCAAGATCATGCGATCTAACCCCTTTCGATTTTTTCCTGTGGGGCTTCCTCAAGGACGAAGTCTATTCTAATAATGCGTAGACGATTAACGACCTGCAGCAAAACATTCGTCAACTTATTGGTGACATTGAACCGCAACTGTCTGTCTAAAAGGGCGAATGCTACGAAAGGGAGTCATTTTAAAGCTATTTTTGTCCGGTACGAGTATAAAAAATGTGAAAATAACAGAAAAATGCATTTAATGAACACAATAAAACATACTTTGTTTTGTCGTATTTTAATGACTTTTACGTTGGACTGTACGAGGGTAATAAAGAATAAAAATTATAAAAAGGGTCAAATATCATTTGTGTCCTAATTTGTTCAATAGCAGCTTATCGTAAGAAAACTTAGTTGCATCCGATGCAACTCAAGCTTGCGCGCCGCCGGAATATCGTGTGACGTCACATGTTGGGAAAGCGGCAGACCATCAATAGTATCAAAAGTACTATGTAGCGTGGGTGTACCGGGAAAATCCGACTCACACATCCAGAACTGGAAACATCCGTACGGATTTCACCAGACCTTTAAGAGGATGTGTGGGGTGGTACCACCTCGGTCTAGGAAGAATTCCTCTACCACCTTCCGGTTGGATTTGATTTTAAGGAATCTTTAATGTGTTGAAAAATAAGTCGAGTGGCTTGAAAATTTTGGTAGTTCTGCAGCCCTTATTTGCCAGCCGCCTCTGCTGTAAGGTACTATGTGGCAAGATGTAAATAAATGTGTCTGTTCTTTTCTACATAATCTAAGGAAAATTCCTATCGTGCGTAATGTATTCTTAAGTATATGTATACGAAGGTCTCGTCCTTTAATGAATGTCACGGAGTTATATTTAATTGCGATTTTGTAAATTATCTCTAATTGGGGCACGACGATATTTTTCAATTGTCTTTTGCAGAAAACCCCATAAATTAGATTAGCAACATATTAAAAAATATGTCGACGTCTGGTTGTAACTAAATTATGAACGTATGCATGGTAATGGTGCTGGGATAATTAAAAAGAATTGTTTAAGGCTAAGTAATTAGTGCTAAACGACCTATTAATACGTTCTAGGCCAGGAACTTTAAAGATGCACCTAATAACGATTCTTGATATTTTTAAATGTTAATTCCAAAGAAGTTTTGCTCAAAAAATATTATTAATTTAGTTTGATATCGTTAAAAAACTGTTCAGTTTATACAAGATATGTAGGTACATTTCGTATTCTCTTGCATTTATTTCTTTGCTTTTCTTGTCTGTTCAATAATTTTTGTGTATTTTTCTAATTGCAAACATGTTTTTTTTATAAATAGATATATTTTTAATTATGTGTCACATTGTTATTAAAAGGGCATAACCAAAGTCCATAACCAAAATAGGCTGTAAACGTATAAAAAATATGCGTACCATTTAGAAAAATTGTCCACAAGTCTATATTAATATGACTTATTGATTGCCACTTGAAAATGTTGGAAACATTTACGAGAAAAAAAATTAAGAAGGTTTTTTGTGTTTGGTGTAAAATTTGAGAAATGTGACACGTGTCCTTTCAATAATAAACGATTCAATTTATCAGTTACAGCACGACAAGACGTACGCCGTATCTGTCCCGTGACCCTGCCCCCTCCCCCCCAACGATTAAAAAATAGAATGTCACTCGACAGTTTTCTAGAACAATGAAATCTGCAAGAAACTTAAGTGTTTCGGCCTACAAAAACAATATCATAAATATAAAATCGCAATGTTTATCTTGCCATTTTGTTGTTGCGAATTCTAATCATCAAATATAGCGGTGCTATCTCGAGTACTTTTTCAATTAAAAATCAATATCATATCAAAATAAAAATCGGGAAAGGTCGTCATTATTAGTAGTTCATTACAAATAGGTATTATAGAGAGGATGTTTTGGACAAAACATGATTTGCTGATTTTAGCAAAAATACAAAGACGAGCGAGTCAATCAAAAGAAGGTAATAAAAATAGTGTATTATACATTTTTCTGCCATTTTGGTTCTTGAGAAACTGCTTATATTATACTTATACCAAAGAGTAATGACTAATGAGTTTCCTCTTTGCTTATACAGTATGTCCGTCGATGGGATTTAGAAGAGGACAAATGGACCAAATTTTGCAAGATACGTAAAAATGCCACTCCCAATAAAAGTTTTTGCTTGTAAAATAAAAAAGATTCACGTTATGAAAAATTTATTTTTTTATACAGGGAGCATAAAAAATATGAAAACGATATTTTGCGAAAGAGTAAACACACCACATTTTCTACCAAAAGCACAAATATGAAATATGTTTTAAATTAAATCCTAAGGCGAAGTACATTTCATTACAAAATTTAAATATTAAAAGTAACGAGTTTTATCACATTATTTTTTTGAAGTCCCAACTATTCTCGCTCACACCTTTAACCAGAGTACTAATTTCTACATATTAAACAATAATGACTCCTATGTTTGTCAATGTCTTTATTAAATTAAGCAATAATTTAATTTAAAATACTGCTCATCAAAAAGCTATCTACTGAACATGGAACAATTTAGCGAGAAATTTGTAGTAATCCCAATAACTGAAATGACAATCTACAACACAATAAAAAAGTTCCAAAGAATTCGTTCGGTTTTGAATCTCAAAAAGAAGAATATGACCAAAACGATGCTGAAGCAGTTTTAGTTCTTCCGTTTGTTAGAGAAACTCCTGTGACGTCCCTTAGAAATCGTGCTGAACATATTTAAGAAGTTGTGAAAAAAAAACTCATATTCAGATGATCTTGAAAGAAAATAAATTATTTCCGTCC